>WNHD01002046.1:605-33292 GCA_011057455.1 Ganaspis sp. Gsp50
CATAAAAATTCTTATAACGAATCGAAAATATTCTTGAAACAAGAATAAGTTGTAAGTATATTTTTATTCTTGTTTCACGAATTCTTTTCTCTCAGTGCACTCGATTTGGTATGAAAGACGATGAAATTTGGCATGTTATTAAATAAGAAATTAAATCTACTTAAAATTAATATGAATTTGGTTGGAAATGATAATCAATTGAACTACTTGTGTAGTAAATTAGAATTTTTATAACAATAAAAGTGCGGATAAAACCATGCGGAAGTCACTTAGATTACGTAGACTTTTGCACATTCTACTTAAAGGAAACCCTCTTTGTGAGTTAAGACGATGTGTCCCAAGCAACATGCATGTGCTGAAATATTTTAATCCTTTTAGTTGCAAACAGGCTTTCGTACATAATCGTAACTAGTTAAAATTTTTTCTTACTCTTAACAAAACTGCAATGTACTGCAAAAGAAACTTATGTAAATACTTTTTGATTTCGACTTTTTAACGTTTTTCCAGATTTTTCGAATTTTTTTCATTCACTTTCTTAAGCGAGTCTCGTTTTCAGACTTCTATGAATAAGAATTTTTGGATTATTATCAGAACGGATTTTATTTATTTTTAAACAATTTTATATTTATTAAGTTGCTATGTATTTTTTATTTATTTATGTATTTATTTATTTATTTATGTATTTATTTATTTATGTATTTATTTATTTATTTATCAAGTCATTGATATGCTAATTTATTAACAAGTTGATTTATTAGCATGTTAATTATTAACAAGTTGATTTATTAGCATGTTAATTATTAACAGATGAATTTATTGAGCATGTTTGTTTATTAACACATAAATTTATTAGCATGTTAATTTATTACACTGAAACAGATGTCTAGTTAACTTAACCAAAAAGGAATGTTAAATATGCCCTTACTATTTTTTCTGGACAAATTAACTAAAATTCTGGTTAACTTAACTAAAATTCTAGTTGACTTAACTAATATTCTGGTTGACTTAACTAATATTCTAGTTAATTTAACACAAAAAAAAAATAGTAAGGGCATATTTAACATTCCTTTCTGGTTAAGTTAACCAGACATTTTTTTCAGTGTAACATCAATTTATTAGCATGGTAATTTATTAACAGATCAATTTATTATCACCTTAATTTATTGTACTTTTTATATCTAATATTTTATAATATATTTATAATATAATTATTTTAGAATATTATAATATTTAGACATTCTTTCCAAAAAATATTATTTCCGTAAAATATATTATTTAACAAAAAAAGGGTTTAAAAAAATTGTGTGTAAAATATAAATAAAATATTATAAATTCATTAAGAATATAAATTCATCATCGTAATAGAAATATTCTAAATACTATATAATGAGTAATTTTGTTTTCTTTTTCTTGTTACAAAAAATTAGTTATTGTTCGGTATTTATGTTGTTCTTTTTTATCCACATGCAATTAAAATTTAATATACTGTTGTAAATGTTTAAAAAAAAATGTTTCATTTTTCAGAGTAAACGACCGCATTATTTCTGCAAATGGAGTGTCCTTGGAAGGAGCAGATTATGGAGCAGCAGTACGTGTCCTCAGGGATTCTGGATCCACTGTTTTGCTCGTGGTCAAGAGAAGAGCCTCTTCAAATTCGCCAGGATCTCCTGGAAGTATGGCTCCTCAAACTCATCGTCTCACTCTCACAAGGAGCAATAAAAAAGACGGTACGTTTTTTAAATCTAAGCCAAAGGCAAACGTAGCCAAAGTCATTAATTGACGATTTTATTTTTTACTTTTTAATTATTCGATTTATCATTATTCGATTTATCATTATTTAATTTATCATTGTTCAATTTATCTTTATTTATTTTATCATTATTTTATGTATCAATATTTTATTTATCATTATTTTTTGTATCAATATTTTATTTATCATTATTTATTTTATCATTATTTTAGGTATCAATATTTTATTTATCAATATTTTGTGTATCAACATTTTATTTATCAATAATTTATTTATCATTATTTATTATTATCATTATTTTTTGTATCAATATTTTATTTATCACTATTTTATTTATTTTATTTATTTATCATTATTTTTTGTATCAATATTTTATTTATCATTATTTATTTTATCATTATTTTTTGTATCAATATTTTATTTATCATTATTTATTTTATCATTATTTTAGGTATCAATATTTTATTTATCATTATTTATTATTATCATTATTTTATGTATTAATATTTTATTTATCATTATTTTATGTATCAATATTTTATTTATCACTATTTTACGTATCAATATTTTATTTATCAATATTTTATTTATCAATATTTTAATTATCAATATTTTGTGTATCAATATTTTATTTATCAATAATTTATTTATAATTATTTAATTTATGCTTGTTTGCTTTATCGTTATTTTATTTATCATTAATTAATTTATCATTCAATTTATTATTGTTTGCTTTATTATTATTTGATTAACAATTATTCGATTTATAATTGATTGGCTTATCTTTATTTTATTTATCATTATTTAATTTATTATTGTTTGCTTTATCATTATTTGGTTTTTCATTAATTAATTTATCATTGTTCAATTTATTATTGTTTGATTTATAATTATCTGGTTTATCATTATTTGACTCATCATTATTTTATTTTGAATTGTTTCGTGTATCATTCCTTGATTTTTAATTGTTTAGTGTATCATCATTTAATTTATCATTGTTTGTTTTATAATTATTTCAATTATAATTATTTAATTAATAACTGTTTGTTTTATAATTATTTCAATTATAATTATTTAATTAATAATTGTTTGTTTTATAATTATTTCAATTATAATTATTTAATTAATAATTCTTTTATTTATAATCATGTAATTTATAATCCTGTAATTTATAATCTTGTAATTTATAATCATTTAATTTATAATCACTTAGTTCATAATTAAATAATGTATAATCATTTAATTTATAATCATTTAGTTTATAATCATCTAGTTTATTACCACATTATTTTTATTAATATCCATTCCTCATGCAAAAAGCTTGGTAGTTGTTTCGTTATTTTTAGTTAATTATAACTAAAATTGTAGTTAATTATAACTAAAATTGTAGTTAATTATAACTAAAATTGTAGTTAATTATAACTAAAATTTGAGTTAATTATAACCAGCCGAATAATCAAAAATTTATTTTCAGATTTCGGAATTGTTCTGGGATGTCGTCTTTACGTGCGAGAAGTGACTCGGGAAGGAACGGGGGTGAAACCGGGAGACGTCCTGACTCGAATTGGCGGCGTGGCTGCTGATAATATGAGTTTGAAAGAAGCCAAAAAACTTATGGAGCAGTGCAAAGATCGTCTGTCGATTGTAGTTACCAGAGAAGCTCCCTCCAACTCTCACTCGCATCAGCAAAGTAAAGGAGAAAGCGGAGATTACCTTTCTGGAGCTAGTTACAGCAGCCAAAACCTTTACGTTCCGCCGCCAACGAGACAGCCAATCGAAGACAAAAGCAATCTTGCACCTAGGGGAAGATCGAGAGGTCCTCTCATGGAAGTCTCTCTCAGTCAATTGGATTTGCCAGCTACGCCCACTGTCGACCCTCCTAGACCACCACCTCCAAGACCTGAGGGTTGGTTTCAAAATTATATAACAAAAAACAAAAAAACAAAAAAACAAAAAAAAAACAAAAAAACAAACAACAAAAAAAACCAAAAAAAAAACAAAGAAAACAAAAAAAAACAAAAATTACTTTCATTACGAATTTTAATTTTGGTTAAAAATATCGAGCACTGTTTCTCGACTTGAATAGTTTATGACGCTGAAATTCGCAACGTTTCGAAACGAAAAATCGAAAAGCAGATTTTTTGGAAATTTTGTTAATATTTTAAAATGCAACTTCTATCTTGATGTATCTTTTTTGGAAATTGGTAAATAAATAATAAAACGATGATTAAGCGGAAAATTTGCTTTTTAGTATTTCATGAACGAGAAAAGGTTGCAAACTTCAGGATTATAATAGTTTTGCATCATACTGTTGAAAAAATAATATCGCTATAAAGTTTGGAATGTTCATTTGAACGAAATATGCTTTTTTCTTTTTATTCTTTAAAATTTTGTTTAAAACAAATAAAGAAATATGTATTGCAGCGATGCTTCCATTTAAGCTGCTGTTTTAGTAGGTGAAATACTATTTTTAAACGAATTTGAATTTAAAAGTATATTTAGAGAAAGAATTTCGTTAATTTGAAAGTCCAGAACTTTATATTCATGAAATAACTAATTGTGACGAATTCTTAATCATATTCATAATCTTGTAAATTATATATTATTTAATTCAATATACATTGAAAATAATGATGTTTTGACAGTATATGATTATATACTTTGAAAAGGATCATTCTTTGAGAATACATGTATGATAATATTCATTGAAAATAATATTTTTTGACAGTATATGATTATATACTTTGAAAAGGATCATTTTTTGAAAGTGTATGATAATATTCATTGAAAATAATATTTTTTGACAGTATATGACTATATACTTTGAAAAGGATTATTTTTTGACAGTATATGACTATATACTTTGAAAATGATCAAGTCTCGAGATTATATGATAATATACATTGCAAATAATAATTTATAAAATAAATTTAAAAAAAAAAATAAATAAACAAAATTGTCAAATTTTGCTTATTTATTTATTTTTAATATTTATTTTTCATATTTATTTTTAAATTTATTTTTCATATTTATTTTTAACATTTATTTTTAATATTTATTTTTAATATTTATTTTTAACATTTGATTCTTAATCAAGATTTTCAATGATACACTCTTTTATCGATATACATTCTTATTTATACGAAATTTTGATTGAATTGATGTTTGATTTTGAAAATTGTTTGTTATTTAATAGATTACTACAGTTCGAGGAGACAACTCTATGAAGAAGATCCTCTTATACAAAGAACAAAACAACCAATGTAAGTATTAGGAATGTAAAAGAATCTTTGTATAAACTAAAAATATATATTTAATATTCTCTTTTTCGAAAAATAAGCCCTTTTTAATAACAAGGCTTATTTTAATTGCCTTGTTATTATAATAATTTTGAATTACAAATAGAACGAAATGTAAAATTATATCATCAAATAATATTGTTGTTGTTGCAAATATTGTTGAAAATCATTTAAAAGTTAAATCAAATCGCAATTTATTAAATTCATCCGTTATTTTTATTCAGGCCTGATCCTCGGTTCATTACTTTCCAAAAAGAAGGCTCTGTAGGAGTTCGATTAACTGGAGGAAACGAGACTGGAGTTTTCGTCACTGCCGTTCAACCCGGAAGTCCTGCGTCCCTTCAGGGTCTGCAGCCCGGGGATAAAATTCTGAAGGTCTCAATTTTAACCACCTTTTAACAGAAAATTTGAAGATTTATTTACATTATTACATTTTTTTACATTTACATTACATTACATTTTTACAATTTACATTATTTAATTTTAAAGATATATCAGAATTTAACGATCACTCCGAGTCAGGGAATTTAATTTTAATTTATAAAGATTTTCTTAGAAAAAGAAAAATACGTAGCAAAAAAAATATTTGTTTAAATCACTTTTTAAATTTTTCTATATTTATCCAATTTTATTTATTTAAATACAAACAATTAAATGCTTGTATTTAACAAACTTTTATTAACAATCCGAAGCACAATTTATGTTTAAAGAATATCTAACAATGGTTTTTAACAATTGTCTTTAGAACGGTACTAGAAAATCGACAAATAATAAGTGATTGCGTGTATAGTTCGTTGTGTATTGCTATTGAATTGCTATTGAATTGCAATTCAATTGCTATTGAAGTACTATTGAATTGCTATTGAATTGCTATTGAATTGCTATTGAAAAGCTCAATAAGAATTGTTTGCAAGAATTGGTTTAGAAAATTCAAATTTGCAGGTGAATGATATGGACATGAAAGGCGTGACAAGGGAAGAAGCTGTACTCTTTTTACTCAGTCTTCAAGAACAAATTGATCTCATTGTGCAACACCGGAGGCAAGAATACGATCAAATCGTAGCATCTGGACGAGGTGACTCTTTCCACATCAAGTGAGTATTCAAATCATTTTTTATTTCCGCAATACTAAATTAAGAAAACTTTTGAATGAAACTATTGATTAAAACTTCTGATTAAAAGTACTGATTAAAACTAATGATAAAAACTACTGATTAAAACTACTGATAAAACTACTGATTAAAACTACAGATAAAAATTACTGAATTAATAAAATTACAGAATTAATAAAATTACAGAAAAATTAAAATTACAGAATTAATAAAATTACAGAATTAATGAAATTACAGAATTAATAAAAATACAGAATTAATAAAATTACAGAATAAATAAAATTACAGAATTAATAAAATTACAGAATTAATAAAATTACAGAATTAATAAAATTACAGAACTAATAAAATTACAGAATTAATAATCAATTTTGCTAGAAAATAATAAAAACAACTAAAGTAATAAAATATAGTAAATAGATTACCTGAATTTATGGTTTTTAATATTTTATTCAATTTTCAGAACTCATTTCCACTATGAGCAACCGGACAAAGGGGAAATGAGCTTTCGAAGTGGAGATGTTTTTCACGTGGTTGATACACTGCACAATGGTGTAGTTGGTTCTTGGCAAGTTTTCCGAATAGGAAGAAATAATCAGGAAGTGCAGAAGGGAATTATTCCAAATAAAGCCCGCGCAGAGGAGTTGGCTACTGCACAATTCAATGCAACTAAGAAAGAATTAAGTGCCAGTGAAAGCAGGGGAAGCTTTTTCAGAAGAAGAAGAGGAAGCCATCGACGTTCCAAATCTCTTGGAAGAGTGAGTTCTCAGAAATCTTTAAATTTCCGTTTCGTAAATTGAACCATGTATTTTCTATCAAAATGTTCTTTTCAATTTAATGGTCGTAATGGTTGTCGTAAATTGAACCAATTAATGTATTTTCTATCAAAATTTTCTTTTAAATTTAATGGTCGTAATGGTTGTAGAAAATTGAATCAATTATTGTAATTTTTCAATCAAATTCTTCTTCTTTTAAATTTATTGGTCGTAATGGTTTCAATCGGTTCCAATCTTTCTTTGTTTTGTTTATTGTTGTTTGATTTGAGATATTTTATAAATTTAAAAGGTTTATTTATTACTATATGTGTTTATTAACTTATTGTTTATCAATTTCGCTCTAGGACCATTGGGACGATGTTGTTTTCTCTGATAGTGTGAGCAAATTTCCTGCTTATGAACGCGTTGTTTTGAGACATCCTGGATTTATTAGACCCGTTGTTTTATTCGGACCTGTAGCTGATCTTGCAAGGGAGAAACTACTCAAGGATTTTCCAGATAAATTTACTTCGCCTCGTAAGTTTCTATTGTTGATTGAGAATCGATAATTGTTTATTTAAACTATTAAGACATAATGCTATGAAGTATTTAGTTCTATTATCCATTATTTAATCCATTTATTTAAAAGCCAAAATGAATTGCTAAATACTTTTTAGTTCAATTATAAACCGCCGAATTTGTTTATTAAATACTCTTCGTTTCAATTATAAATCGTCGAATTTGTTTATTAAATACTCTTCGTTTCAATTATAAACCGCCGAATTTGTTTATTAAATACTCTTCGTTTCAATTATAAACCACCGAATTTGTTTATTAAATACTCTTCGTTTCAATTATAAATCGTCGAATTTGTTTATTAAATATTCTTCGTTTCAATTATAAACCGCCGAATTTGTTTATTAAATACTCTTTGATTCAATTACAAACCGCTGAATTTGTTTATTAAATACTCTTTGATTCAATTACAAACCGCTGAATTTGTTTATTAAATACTTTTCAATTCAATTATAAATCGCCGAATTTTTTTATTAAATACTCTTCAATTTAATTATAAACCGCTGAATATGTTTATTAAATACTCTTCAATTCAATTATAAAACGCCCAATTTCTTTATTTCTTTGCAAATCAATTATAAATCGCCGAATTCAATTATTCGAAACTCTTCAATTGAATTATAAATAAACTAAACTGTCACAAATTATTGAACTAAATGTTTATTTTGTTTTAAATGAAACGATTCTTTTGTAGAAATGGAAAACCAGATGGAAGAGAATAGCGGCAAAAGTTCGAAAACTTCCGGAATCATCCGGCTTAGTGCCATTCGAGAAGTCATGGACAGAGGGAAACACGCTCTTTTGGATATTACACCAAACGCTGTTGATCGTCTCAATTATGCCCAATTTTACCCTATTGTCATCTTTCTAAAAGCCGAAACCAAGCAAGTCGTCAAAGAAATGCGAGCTGGTATTCCAAAGTATGTTTTTCTCTTAAAAGCAACTTTTATAAAAATAGTAAACGGAATCTGCAACCTGTGTATTGATAATAAATATTATAAAATATTATAAATATTATAAAATATTATAAATATTATAAAATATTATAAAATATTATAAATATTATAAATATTATAAATATTATAAATATTATAAATTATATAAATATTATAAAAAATTGCATTTTAAACAAACATATTGTTTCTAGGTCAGCACACAAGAGTAGTAAAAAGCTTTTGGAACAATGTCAGAAGCTTGACAAAATTTGGGGCCATACATTCAGTGCAGTCATTACTCTCACAACTCCAGAATCCTGGTACAGAAAGCTTCGAGAATTGATTGATCGACAGCAGCAAGGTCCTCTTTGGATGAGTCAAACAAAGGTAATTAATGATTTTGCTTTTAGATTGGGATATGCACTTTCTGTGCTGCTCGCAGTTCATTTCCGAAGCAACTCGGACAAATCCGAAAATGGTCATTATCACAAAAAATGTTGTATGTCTTTGACAGAAAAGTCATACGAAGAATTCAGATATTTGAGAATTTTAATTGTTTCTATTAAAGTCAGGGGAAAAATCATTGTCGATGAATCATGTCATTGTTTAAAAGTAACTGTTTTTAAATGTGCGGTGTTGGTTGTAGCCCATAGAAATGGTGTCGGATCTGTATCTCCCTCCGTATCATCCTTATCGGCCTCCAACGCCACCTGTTTCCTCTGACGTCAACATCTTTTGCGAGCAAAACAACAACAACAACAGCATAGCACCCCCTCGTCCTCCCTCTCCCTCAATCACAATTTTACCTCAAATTCAACAGTCCAACGTCATTCATGAGCAATTTTTCGGCTACATTTAAAATCCTCTCCCGCCTTTCGGTGTTGTCCAGTGCTTTATATTTTAGCTCCTTCATGGTACGTCTCTGAAGAATAAAAATTGAAACGAAAAGACTTGCTCTATGAATAATAAATGTCTATCAAAAAAACAAAGCTTCCTCTTGAAAAAGTAAAAAATTATAATAAAAAATAATTATAAATAATGATAAATAATGATAAATAATGATAAAAAATGATAAAAAATAATGATAAATAATGATAAAAAATAATGGTAAATAATAATACAAAATAATTCAATAGAAAAAATATGTTTGACGCATAAAAATGTTACAATTAGAATGCAAAAAAAATGCAAAAATATCAATTTGGTAAAAAAATGGATAATTTTTATTACGAAGAGATTTCAATTTTTATTCTCGTTGTCGGGAATGAAAATCAAATTTACGTTGCATGGCTTGCTGGACAATTTTTCACACTCTTTGCATGAAAAGCTATTATTTTTGTAATTTTATAACGTAATTTATTTGCACTATTAAATTTTACATGTTGTTTATTGCACGTTTTATTTTAATCACTTGTTAATCGTTATTGATTATATTAATTATGGTGAATTACAAATTTATCCATAATTGACACTAAACCGGTGCTACTTTCTAATCATCTTTAGAATAAGAATCATTAAATGCAAGAAGTAATTGATTATTAACACAAGATGTGCTTGATTAATTAACACAAGTTGTAATTGAATAATTAACACAAGATTTAATTCATTAATTAACACAAGATGCAATTAATTAATTAATTAACAAAAGATGCAATTAATTAATTAACAAAGGACGTAATTGATTAATTAACACAAGATGTAATTAATTAATTACCACAAGATGCAATTAATTAATTAACACAAGATGTAATTAATTAATAAACACAAGATGCAATTAATTAATTAACACAAGATGTAATTGATGAATTAACACAAGATGCAATTAATTAATAAACACAAGATGCAATTAATTAACACAAGATGCAATTAATTAATTAACACAAGATGTAATTGATTAATTAACAAAAGATGCAATTGATTAATTAACACAAGATGCAATTAATTAATTAACAAGATATTGTCTATTAACACAAATTGATTATTAACACAAGATTTGATTAATTATTGAATCATAATTAAATTAACAACACAAGACAATTAACGCTACTAACAAATTTTGATAAAAGTCTGAAAAAAGCAAGAGCGCAACTAGTCTGGTCTGAAAGCTTTTTTAACTGTTTTGCATCTCTTGGCAAACTGACAATCTACATCACGTAACAATCATTAATGTGGAGTCCCGTGTTTTCTGTGAGCGTAGCCGGAAGAGGCCCTCTCGGATGACTTCCTGTTCCCGATGACTTCACGCCTCTCCTACGCATCCTCCCCGGAGAGCGATCTGGAATTAAGCCCCGCACCTCCCCTTCCTGGCGCTTTGGGACCACCCTCACGCCTCAAGAGTAGCTCAGATCCCAGCATTGCTACTCAGGACGACGCTGTTGCTCCTCCGCCCTACACTACCAGCTATCAGGTACGTCTTCCTGCTTAATCGTCACTAATCATTGTCACATTTGTTTTAATACTTTAAAGGGACACTCTAAAAACACCTGAGGACCCTCAGAATTATTAATAGTTAATGTTTGTTAGTTTATTAATAATTAATATTTGTTAGTTTATTAATTATTAATATTTGTTAATTAATAATTAATATTTGTTAGTTCATTAATAATTAATTAATATTTGCTAATTTATTAATCATTAATATTTATTAGTTAATTAATAATTAATATTTGTTAGTTTATTAATAATATAATTGATAACAATATTCATGTTAATCAATATTCATATTGTTTATTAATAATTAATTATCGTGCATATTCTAATAACATAAAACAACAATAACATAAAAAGCGTAATTTAATTCAGATGTAAACAAAATTTACGTTTATCACATGTTCATTTGCATTTCATCGTAAATCTTTATTTTAATATGCAATAACGATTTTTACACTCTCGTTAATAAAAAAAAAAAACAGCTGATTTAGTAAAATGAGAAGTTTTACAACAAAAAGGTTTACAGTAATCATTTCTTGTAATCATTTTTTGTAATAATTTACAGTAATAATAAACAAACGTTCGTATAGTTTTTCCGGCCTTAGCGTATTGAATTCTAGGTTTATTTTTACAAATGGATTTATTTGTTTATTCTAGTTTTATTTTTACAAATGAATTTATTTGTTTATTCTAAGTTTATTTTTACAAATGAATTTATTATTTTATTCTAGTTTTAGTTTTACAAATGAATTTATTTGTTTATTCTAGTTTTAGTTTTACAAATGAATTTATTTGTTTATTCTAATTTTAGTTTTACAAATGAATTTATTTGTTTATTCTACTTTTATTTTTACAAATGAATTTATTTGTGTATTCTAATTTTAGTTTTACAAATGAATTTATTTGTTTATTCTGCTTTTATTTTTACAAATGAATTTATTTGTGTATTCTACTTTTATTTTTACAAATGAATTTATTTGTGTATTCCAAGTTTATTTTTACAAATAAATTTATTTATTTATTCTTCTTTTATTTTTACAAATAAATTTATTTATTAATTCTATGTTCTTTTTTACAAATCAATTGATGTATTTTTGAATTTTCAGTCATTTGAGCAACAAAAGAAACGACCAGGGGGTGACAGTAAATATGGATTTTCATCGCAAGGTCAGGGCAATAATCCTCCGCCAATGCCATCTCAGTATCCTGGAGGTCCACCTCAACCTCGTTCTCCTCATCAGGGACCTCCAGATCTTCCGCCTCGTGTTGACAGAAATGCCAAGCCTACCACTCAAACTCCTCGCGGAACAATTGGTCGTTCTGCTCAGGAAAGACTCGTCAATAAGACTGATTCAGTTCTTGACATGGGGAATTATATTAACGCTACTCCTCATCGAGCAAATACCACTTCTTCTCTTGAAAGGCCTCAGCCAAAATCGGTACGATTTGCATTTATAATAATCAGTTATCAATCTCGTTTTTAAAATTGTAACTTAATGCATTAAAATGACAAGAATTGAACTCAAACTGTATTCAAATTTATTTTTTTATTTATTTTTTTATTTTTTAAAGAAATGAAATAATTCATTTCTTTAAATTATTCTTTTAAATTATTTTTTAAATTATTTTTTTAGATTATTTTTTTAAATTATTTTTTAAAAATATTTTTTAAAATTATTTATTTAAATTACTTTTTTAAATTATTTTTTTAAATTACTTTTTTAAATTATTTTTTTAAATTATTTTTTTAAATTATTTTTTTAAGTTACTTTTTTAAATTATTTTTTTAAATTATCAATAATGTTCGCAAAGAATTGTGGCCTTTGGTTTCGAAAGTATAAACAATTATTCTTTGTCATTGAATATTTAGTCAATTTTTATTTTCTAAAACTTTCCATGCTTTTAAGATATTTATGTAATTGGAATTTACTAGTAAATGTTTCTTACGATTATATTTATGTTTATTGCGATTATATTTATGTTTATTACGATTATATTTATGTTTATTGCGATTATATTTATGTTTATTACGATTATATTTGTGTTCATTACGATTTTATTTATGTCTATTTATTTTATAAATTGTATTTTACTATTCTATTATTTTAATTATTTTTTAGATTATTTTAAAATAGCTCTAATTAATTCGTCTCTTTTACAAATTGCAGGGTAGTTACGATAGTGTGTCTTCCTATGATTCTTATAATAACACGAATGGAAACACAATATATCCGATGCCGGGCTTAAACACGTCTACTGGACGATTGGGACCAAACGTTCCTGACGATTTGAAGAGCGGTCTTTCCGTCTCAAAACCTCATGATCCTTACAGATTTACAAGATCCACAGCTCAGCCGATTCCAGCCCAGGATCCTCAAATTAGAACAGACTACGCCAAGTACAGGTAAGTACTGTTAGAAATGTTCCCTTCTGTATTTTAATTAATTTAAAAATTCTAAATGTTTCAATTTTAAATGTTTCAATTCTAAATTATAAATGTTCAAATTCTAAATGTTCAAATTCTAAATGTTTAAATTCTAAATTATAAATGTTCAAATTCTAAATGTTTAAATTCTAAATTATAAATGTTCAAATTCTAAATTATAAATGTTTAAATTCTAAATTATAAATGTTTAAATCCTAAATTATAAATGTTTAAATTCTAAATTCTAAATCTTTAAATTCTAAATTATGAATGTTTAAATTCTAAATTATAATTGTTTAAATTCTAAATGTTTAAATTATAAATGTTAAAATTCTGCAATTCTTTCAAATTTATAAATTCTTTTGGCATTTATAATATGTGCTAAACTTTTGCTTTATTTTTGCAGCCGAACGGAAAATTACAAACCGGTTCCGCCCCTGCAAGGAAAACCAGGTGGCACCTACAAACCTGTACCTCCGCCGAAACCTAA
Source organism: Ganaspis sp. Gsp50 (assembly GCA_011057455.1). Taxonomy (NCBI): domain Eukaryota; kingdom Metazoa; phylum Arthropoda; class Insecta; order Hymenoptera; family Figitidae; genus Ganaspis; species Ganaspis sp. Gsp50. The sequence goes on from WNHD01002046.1 coordinate 14,378, forward strand.
AAATTATAGACCACCTCAACAGCAACCTGTTGTTCAGGACGAAAATGGAGGCAATAATCTCTATCAGCACGCAAAGAGTTATTCAATCGCGACTTCGCACGTGCTTAATGGGGTAGGAAATCGTTTTTGGAAATGAGTTATAAAATTTAATGCGGGTCTTTCCACAAGTTTCGTTAAAGATTTCAGACTTTGCCTCGTTAATTAATAAACTAATAGCTATTTGAAAAAGAATCGTCTAAAGAAACAATTTTTTTTTTTAAAGAATTTGTTTAAAATAATAGGCGAATAATCCTAGTTTCAATTAATTCTAGTTTCAATTAATTCTAGTTTCAATTAATTCTAGTTTCAATTAATCCTAGTTTCAATTAATCCTAGTTTCAATTAATCCTAGTTTCAATTAATTCTATAACTCTTACGTAATTTATGGACGGTTCCCTTAGAACAAATTCTTTGTTACAAATGTAACAAATTCTTTGAATTCTGTATAAAATAAAAAAATACACTTATATGAAATATTCGGCTTTATATAAAATAGTACATTTTTTGCAGACGGAGAATGGTGGCAGTGTTCAAAGAAATAGCGGTCAATATTATTACAACATTCCGCCTCCGAATCGAAGCAACGAGACGTATTCTATGAATTCAAATCATAATCCGAATTATGCATCTCCTCCAACTCACAATTACAGTCTTAGTCATTCGCATCCACACTCGAGTCCGCCAATGATGACCCACTCGCACAGCAATAGCGCTGGTCAAATCGGAATGGGTCATACTCTCAATCGTAATACTCTCAATCACAATGGCCACAGTCACAGCAACAGTCATGGAGGTAACGGCGGCCAAAATTCAAATCCTGGAAATGCGGGACATAACAGAGAACCCAGTGGTTTGGATCTAGCAGGCAGCAGGGAACAGCGTGGCAGTGCCTTCGAACTTTATCGAAAACCTTTACATCATCACAACATGAGGTATTAATCATTTATGGTCCTGCTAATAAATTGGTCCTGTTAATAATTTACCATTGGTCTTGTTAATAAATGACAATTGGTCCTGTTAATAATTTACAATTGGTCTTGTTAACAAATGACAATTGGTCCTGTTAATAATTTACAACGTTAATAAATGACAATTGGTCCTGTTAATAATTTACAATGTTAATAAATTACAATTGATCCTGTTAATAATTTACCATTGTTACTGTTAATAATTTACAATTGTTACTGTTAATAATTTACAATTGTTACTGTTAATAATTTACAATCGGTCTATTAATTAACAATAGGTTCTATTAAAAATTTTAATTCAAATTGCGCTGTGGAAATATTTTTTATTGTAAATACAGTAAAATACTAATGAATAGAAATATTAAACATTGTTAACCAAAGGGCGAACTAACTTAATGAAGAATATGCTTGTCTAATGGTTGTTAAAAATTTGGTGACGGGAAGATGAATAACAATGGCAGAAATTAATAGAGTGGCGGTGGTTAGTCATAGGTCGATGGGGAAGGCACGAGGAATATTTGGTAGCGACGGTGGTGTTTTGGAAGGTCCAGGAGGTGTCTCGTTGACGATACCTCCTGGTGCTCTCCCCCCTGACACTTATCAAGAGATCTACTTCACTATAACCGCCGCTAACGCAGTAGAATTGCATAATAATACTCTTGGCCAAAGGTCCTCGATCTCCCCTCCTATGCACCATGGTGAGCTTACTCTTTTCAAATCACGGTGGTGGATTTGAGAGAAACCTGGTGTTGAGTGTTTTTTTTTTTAAATTCATAACGCATATTGCTTGAACATTGATTAAAATTAATTCAATCAAGTATTATCATTCTTTATTTTTATTGTTTTTTATATTTTTATTCTCTATTTTTGATTATTTATTTTCACTGTTTTCTATTTTTTTATTCTCTATTTTTATTATTTCTTATTTTTACTGTTTTTTATTCTCTATTTTTGTTATTCCTTATTTTTACTGTTTTTTATTTTTTTATTCTCTATTCTTATTATTTCTTATTTTTACTGTTTTTTATTTATTATTTTTTTATATAAATAATGTACATTAATGTTAATCTTTATTTGTTCTCTAAAATTGGACTCTGTATATGGACTATTTTTGTCTAATAAAGGATCTATCTGTCTATTTTTTTATTTTCTATTTTTATTATTTCTTATTTTTATTTTTTATTTGTATTGTTTTTTATTTTTATTATTTCTTATGTTTACTGTTTTTTATTTTTTTATTCTCTATTTTTATCATTTCTTATTTTTACTGTTTTTTATTCTCTATTCTTATTATTTCTTATTTTTACTGTTTTTTATTTTTTTATTCTCTATTTTTATTGGTTTTTATTTTTTATTCTCTATTCTTATTATTTCATATTTTTATTTTTATTGTTTTTTATTTTTTTATTCTCTATTTTTATTATTTCTTATTTTTACTATTTTTTTTTATTCTCTATTTTTATTATTTTTACTGTTTTTTATTTTCTTATTCTCCATTTTTTTATTGGTTTTTATTTTTTTTCTCTATTTTTATTATTTCATATTTTTATTTTTATTGTTTTTTATTTTTTTATTCTCTATTTTTATTATTTCTTATGTTTTTTATTTTCTTATTCTTTATTTTTATTGGTTTTTATTTTTTTTCTCTATTTTTTATTATTTCATATTTTTATTTTTATTGTTTTTTATTTTTTAAATAAATTTTATTTTTCTATCAATCTAAATCTAAAATCTTACTTAATTTTTATTTAATTAATTTTATTAATTAATAGTAAAATAATTAATTTTAATAGATTTTTTTTAATAACACTATTAAAAATTTAAATAATAAATTAGATTGACGGGCAATTTGCAGATACTTCAAAATTTTAATCAATCTAATAAATTTATTAAATTTACTACCAAATACTAAATAATAGTTCATTTTAAAATTAACTTTATATAAAATTTTTAATTTGAGAGTATTTTAATTAAAAAAATCTATTAAAATTAATTATTTTATTATTAATTAATAAAATTAATTAAATAAACATTAAGTAAGTCGTAACAGAGTAAATGTACTGGAAAGTGTACTTAGATTGATAGAAAGAAAACTTTTATTAAAAAAAATAATAATTGGTTAAAGTAATTATTATTAAATAAAATAATATTAAAGTAAAGGTATATTTAGAATTTTTATTATTTCATATTTTTATTTTATTTGTTTTTTATTTTTTTAGTCTCTATTTTTATTATTTCTTATTTTTACTGTTTTTTATTTTCTTCTTCTCTATTTTTATTGGTTTTTATTTTTTTTCTCTATTTTTATTATTTCATATTTTTATTTTTATTGTTTTTTATTTTTTTATTCTCTATTTTTATTATTTCTTATTTTTTTATTTTCTTATTCTTTATTTTTATTGGTTTTTATTTTTTCTGTTTTTTTTATTTTCTTATTCTCTATTTTTATTGGTTTTTATTTTTTATTCTCTATTTTTATTATTTCTTATTTTTACTGTTTTTTATTTTTTATTCTCTATTTTTATTATTTCTTTCTCTTTACTGTTTTTTATTTTCTTATTCTCTATTTTTATTATTTATTTTTACTGTTTTTTATTTTTTTTTCTATATTTTTATTATTTCTTTCCTTTTATTATTTTTTCTTTTTATTGTTTTTTATTTTTTATTCTCTATTTTTATCATTTCTTATTTGTATTGTTTTTTATTTTTTTCTTCTGTATTTTTATTATTTCTTATTTTTATTTCTTATTTTTACTGTTTTTTATTTTCTTATTCTCTATTTTTATTATTTATTTTTACTGTTTTTTATGTCTTTATTCTTTATTTTTATTATTTCTTTCTTTTTATTATTTTTTATTTTTTAATTATCTATTTTTATTATTCTTATTTTTATTATTTCTTATTTTTATTAGTTCTTATTTTTATTATTCTTGATTTTGATTATTTTTAACCATTGAATAACACAATGATAAAATAATACAACTGTAAATAATCAATGAAACGTTAAAATTAGTACTGTAATAATTAACATATACAAGATTTGATTCTCGCAAAAGTGGATTCACGTTTTGAGAAATAAAACCGCTTGTTTCATACTGCTGTTGCTTTTTTAAATTAACAAATTCGCAAAATTGCGTATTACACGAAAAAGAAGCTAAAAATTGTTTATTTCTGAAACAGGTGAGCTGATGCTGAGTCCATTAGTCGAGTGTGGACCACGAGGCCTGGAGTTTCGTAAAACGGTTGAATTGAGGGTCCCTCACAACGCAACACCTGCACATCGTTTGGCTCTAAAGGCCACTGACACTGAAAATCAAGAGAATGCGGATTGGCTGGACGTTAAATTACCGGATCCTTCGTCAGATCACGTTATCGTGAAACTCGATCATTTTTAATAACTGCTTTTCTTCGTGCCCGAAGAGATTTTAATAACAAGCAAACAATTTAACAAAGTTCTCTGTGAGAATTTCAAGTGCACTATATTCAAACTAAAATACTTGAGATGAGTATTAATTCCTCGAATGAATTGTGTCTCGAGATTAGTATTTTTAAACAGCCATTTGCAGGTGAAAAGCAATTAAGGCTGAGATACCAAATGAGCGAGAGTGTCGCTGTTTCAACAGATTTCTTTCACATTTATTGTAAACACAAAGTCTTGCTCGCTAAACTTACTGTTCTTTATAAAATCAGTCAGGACGTCGATTTTAAATAGCCTAAGAATACGATGTTTGTGATTTTTTTACATTTACAACGGTTTTTTTTATACCAGTAACTATAAGGAGACTTTTGTCAGATTTATTTACGTTACTTTTATTAGCAACAACTAGCGATCTGCGACTCCAGTGAATGATTTTACTAATTCAAAATAAATTAAAATTGTCGTTACTTTGTTATTTTTTCGATGAGATTTTTTTTAGAAAAAAATACTGTATTTTTGTATTCGTACAAAAAATTTTATAAAAAAGTATCTTATTGATACAGGGTATTTTTTATAGAAAGTTTTTTATATGTACAGTGATTTCGTTATGTTAACAGACGAAGGAATTTCTGTTTTGAATTACATTAGATCAATAAAAATTGTACAGTACTAGGGATAATGAAGCCGCAAATCGATAGTTTTTTTTCAAGCGATGTTATGAATAATGAATTTGTATGCTTAATTTTAATGCAAAAATCTATACTATATTATATAAAAAAGCTCAATTGTTAATTATTAAAAAAATGCATTGTAACAAAAAGTGTTGAGTCTATCCTACTCAAGGAATTATTGAATAAAGAAACGTTTTCATTGTTGATGAAAGGTACGGATTTATTTGGTTTATTTCCCTTTATTGTTAAATTTAAATATTTATTTGGTTATTTTCCTTTATTATTAAATTTAGATAGAATTTATTTGCTTTATTTTTCTTTATTGTTAAATTTAAATATTTATTTGGTTATTTTCCTTTATTGTTAATTTCAGATAAAGCAATTTAAAATTGGTATACGTAATTAATTTCAAAATAAATGAACGCTTTATTATTTCTTTATTTTTAATAAAAAAATAACAAATATTTATTTACTATTTTATTTAATTATTTGTTTACTTATTTGTTTACTTACTTGTATAATAAATGTGACAAATTACTGCATTATTTCTGTTTTATTATTTATTCTTTCTGCATTGTTTTGAGATTTTTAATTAATTTAAAAACATTTTTAAACAGTTTTGCGTGTAGCAAAGTATATATAATTTATTTTCATCTCCGAGATAACATTTAATAATTACAATGTCTAATCTTCCGCAAATTATAACAGGTTTCTTTAAAAAGATATATTTAAAATATTAAAATATATAGCGTGAAAGTTTTCGCGCCTAAATTTAAAAAAGTATCAATCACAGTATCCAATAGGATTGCTTGAATTGAAGCATGCGCAGAGGGAATTATGCGCAGGATTGCAAAATTTCGATCAATACTGCCAAATGTCTAACAAAATGGGACAAAAATCCCCAGAGTCTATTAAAGATGTTTATTTGAAAGAAGAAAACATTTTTTTAACTTCAAAGAAGTTAAAAAAATTAATTTCCATATTAAATTTGCAAACTTACCGAATATTAATAGTTAATACAATATTTTGCAGTGATTCATTGTTGCTAGTTTAGAAAGAAGTTTTAAGACCAACTGTTTGGAAATTTTATGCTGACATGTTGGTAGCGAGGGTGGATCTTTACAACTGACGTTGAACGACGTGTCTTTTTGGGAATTATGTTTTTTAAGTGTTTTTTTAAAGGATTTTGAGAGAAAATTGTGCGAGAAGCGATATAAATATTTATTAAAAGAATATAGTTTTTTATTTTAAGTGAAAATATGTGGGCAGATACTATTTTAATTGTATTTATTAGTGTATGCACAGCCCTTTTGGGTGAAGGTAAACTTTCTATTATTTAAATGTAGTCCTTTTGTTATTACTTTGAGATAATATTGGTAATTAATTTACAAATATTAATTATAAATAAATCTTTATTCACAGGATTAACATGGCTAATGGTATACAGAACAGAAAAGTATCAAAAATTGAAGCAAGAAGTCGAAAAACAAAGTAAAAAATGTAGGTTGTTTTTATATTTCTAAGTGATTTCTAATAAATAGTATAGTTTTAATTGTTGTAAGTTGTTTTTATGTTATTTCTAAGTGATTTCTAATAAATAGTAGTTTTAATAAATTAATTATTTTTTTATTCATAAAAATGTAAAGGATTGTCTAAGAATCTAAAACTGTAAAGTAGATTCTTATTTCGATTAACATTAGAGTATTGTCTTCAGATTTCCATTATTTTTGTGTAATAATAAGTTTGCATTAAAAAGATGATATCAAACTAATACTTTATTTTTTACAGTGGAAAAAAGAAAAGAAGTCCATGGTGATACTTTGGATAAGCAGCAGAAAAAGAAAATTGAACGGGAAGAAGAAAGATTAAAAAACAATAACAGAGACTTGTCACTTGTAAAAATGAAGTCTATGTTTGCAATCGGATTTGCATTTACTGCTCTTTTGAGTATGTTTAATAGTATTTTCGATGGGCGAGTTGTTGCCAGGTTGCCATTTGTTCCAATAAGTTGGGTACAAGGACTCTCTCACAGAAATCTTCCAGGGAACGATTACACAGAATGTTCTTTTATATTTTTATACATTCTTTGTACAATGAGCATAAGACAGGTAAATTATTTTGCAATATTTGTCCGTATTTTCAATTCCTTCAGTTTTTAATCAGTATCAGTTTTATCAGATTATTATTATCATATATTATTATTATTTTTATTATTTTATTTTTTATATTTATTTATTAATATATTTATTAATTATTTATATTATTATCATATATCAAAATTAATGATTTCGAAAATTTAATATCAAAATTACCTTTATTTGCAGAATATTCAAAAAATGCTGGGATTTGCACCTTCACGAACAGCCAGCAAACTCAGTGGTGGTCTATTTGGACCTCCACCTCAACAATTCAAATAAATTCCCACTTTTTTAATTGAAATCACTTGCTCATATACCTCTTAAATTATTTAATAAATTAGAACCAATTTGTAAATATATTTCCATGAAGCCTCAAGACTGTTAATTATTGTAAAAAATGCATTGAATGTTCACTTTTCTGATAAAAAAAATATTATCAAGTTGTAATAATTAAAATCTTGCTTTTATTAAACTTTAAATCAACTTTTTATTATATTTTATTATACTTTTGTATAATAAATTTTTCCTATACAATTTTACAGTAAACGAATCATTTTAATTAATTAATAATTCATTTTAATTAATTAATATTTACACTTAGACAATAAACTTAAAAATCTATTACTTTTAAAAAAGTAATTTACACGATGCATCGATGATTATTTTCAAAAGTGCATAGCAAAGTGATCATAAATAAAAATCACAACTTTGTCAATTAAACACAAATCGACTTAATTTTAAAAATCTACATTCAATTTTGAAATAGCTTTTAACAATTTTGATAAATAATATTTTTACGAAAGAATCTACTTTTGTGTATTATGATAATACATATAAATTTATACTTAAATAATACTAATTTATAATAGTTTATACAACATTTCTTTCCCTCATGGGTTCTAACGTAATGAACCTTTCAAAGGACAACCGAGTTAAATCTATTGTGGTAAATTCCGAGTCAATAATTAATTCTGCTACAGCTCGACCTACAGCTGGTGATTTCTGAATTCCGTGACCACTAAATCCAGTCGCAAAATAAAAGTTGGTAAAATAAGGATGTAAACCAACAACTCCATTTTGGTCAAAATGATTGAATTCGTAATAACCAGCCCACGAGGATTTTACCTACAATTATGCATTTCATTTTATTGGAAAAGGAACATTTTTTCCTAAATTTTTCAATTCTTTTTAATTTATTAAATAATAAATTAATAATAATAAATAATTGATTAAATTTTCCTTCTTTATTAATTTAAAAAAAGCACCTGATCTTGATTTTCTTAAAAAAAGTATCTTAAAATCTTATAATCTTATTATATCTTAAATAATCTTACCTTCAGATTTTCGAAACCCTTTACTCTTTGGGCTAGAATGGGCCATACACTTTCGTTAAAGAATTCGTGATCTACTTCTAAATCATCTACATTTGGTTCTTCGTGTTCTTCACTTGGGCAACGTCCACAAATATAATTTCCAGCTAAACCTTCTCTTCTAAAAGTTGAAAAATAGAACTAGCAAACAAATTTTTCAAACTGAGAGTATTTATACGATAAAATAAATTTACTGTGAAGATAATTAATTAACAATTTACAGGAAATGATTCAAGAATTCACTGCAAACTTATTATTATTATTATTATTTTATATTATTACCTATGTAAAATTTAAAGTTCTTTAAATTGCAACAAAATAAATTAAAACAATATACAAATATTTAAAAAAAATTAAAATTTTTAAATTTTAAATGTTGAAAAAAAAATTATCGATACGAGAAAGCATTGTATTTGACAGATTTCTTAAGAATTGAATGCCAATTATGTATGTGTTTTACCTAAAATATGTTCCTGTTGGGTCAATAGTCATCGGAAGATTCAAACCAGGTCCATCGGGACTGTGGAAACAGTACACAAATCGTTTTCTAAAAAAGAGAAAAGCGGGTAAATTGTGCAAATTTTCAAAATATTCAATTCATATTTGCTATTTTATACCTTGGCTCTACTGGTAAAGGGATGGACAAAACACCCGGACCACTTCCAATTCTTGCCAACTTAGCAATATATCCACTATTTGGACCAGCTGCAATCACACATTGTGAAAATTGAATTGTTCTATGCTTTCCATCAGACGTTTCAACCTAAAAATAATTCAACAGCAAATATAGAAATCTAGAAACTTTGTCAATAAATATGAAAAGATGAACCTTGTACAATAATTATCCATTTCAATTTTCTTACTCTTTTTTCAAATTTCTATTTTTTAATTTATTATTCTTTCATTTATTCTTCGATTTATTCTTTCATTTATTATTCTTTCATTTATTCTTCGATTTATTCTTTAATTTATTATTCTTTAATTTATTCTTCGATTTATTCTTTAATTTATTATTCTTTACTTTATTCTTCAATTTATTCTTTAATTTCTATTCTATTCTCTAAATTTCATTCTACATTAATTTTTTTGATATTCCGTTTTCAATATCGTTTATCAATGTTTTCTTTGATTTTCTTTGCTTCCTTATAGACGAAGCTTTATTGTTTCAAAATTAATTACTCGTGAGTGTGAAGAAAATCGTTTTTTTTCTTTGCTTCCTTATAGACGAAGCTTTATTTTTTCAAAATTAATTATTCGGGAGAGTGAAGAAAATTGTTTAAAGTTAGAAAGTTAAGAAAATGGAAAATATCGATAAATAAATATAAATAAATAAAATAAATAAAATAAATAAATGAAATAAATAAATATATATATAATAAATATCGAATAAATATCGACACTCACGACTACATCATTAGTTGCTTCTCCGGACTTATCATTTACATCTTCAAAAACCATGTCAGTTGATCTTTTAAATACAAAGTCAATAGCTTCTGCTTCAACATGAAGAACCCCTTGATTGAGACATTTTCTTTTCAGAGCGTATAAGAAACTCCAAGGATCAAACCAGCCTTCCTTTTCAATGCCAAGACAACCTAATGCTACACCTTCTGTATTCATCCAAGGAAATCTTTCTTTTAATTTTTCTGGTTGGAGAAGAATATTCTTTGCTCCAAGTTCTCGCTGCAGCCTCGAATTCTCTATCATATCCTGAGCTCCTTTCTCCGAAGCCAAAAATAAGTAACCATAAGGTCGATATTGAATGTCGACTGGAGGTTCACCAACTACTCTCAAATGATCGTTTATATTTCGAATAAACTCTGCGCCAAATAAAGACATTTCTATATTCTCCTCCAAAGAAAATTGTTGGCGAATCCCTCCCAAAGAGAGAACAGTAGATGCTTTTGAATACTGAAATCAAAAGATTTACTTTATAAACATTAGCTCATCAATAAATATTAACAACATAAATATTAACAAATGTGTTCAAATGAACACATTTTTTTTCTTCTATTTTTAAAAACCCAAATTTGTTCTAAAGTACCATTTTATGTAACAATTATTAACTTTGATTATTATTGTTTGTTATTGTTTATATTTTATTTTTATTGTTTAAAAACAATTGTTAATTTGTAAAATTAACAATTGTTTTTAAACATTGTTAATTTGTAAAATTAACAATTGTTTTTAAACATTGTTAATTTTACAAATTAACAATTACAAATTCATTACAAATCTACATTTTAAAAAAATTAAAACGAAAAGAAAACAGTTCGTTCAAATGAACGTTCAGAACTTTAGAAACATAAAATTTAAAAAAAAAACAGTTCGTTGTAATGATCGTTGAGAACTTTAGCAACATTTTCATTTACCGTAAAGTCTTTTTCGACAATGACAATTTTAAGACCTTCCCCAGCTCGCTTTTTAAGGAAATGTGCTATAGAAGAACCCATAGCACCTCCTCCAATTATTAAAATATCACATTCTCTCGGAAATTCGTCTTCGCCGTCATCTTTGGTCCAACACATTTTTTCTGTACGAAAACGAGTACCTCCTGGAGGATTGGAGGATAACCATCGCTTCTTAAAATTTGTAACATCCCTTTTTATAATTCTCCAGGTTTTATCAAACGGATGTTCAGGCTCTTCTAATTTAAATGGCTTTGGTGCACGAAGCGGTTCGATTTTACTTTCTGTTCTTCTCTTGGGAGTCTGTAAATAAATATTTGAAAACATCAGTTCAATTATTTGGGAAAAACCAAAAAAATTAAATTATTATTGAAATATTATTATTATGAACTTGATGACTATAACGAAAATAAATAAACATATTTATTTTCCTTATAGTTGAAAATACATAAAAAATATAACGAAATTTGTAACGAAAATAAATAAAAATATTTATTTTCCTTATAGTTGAAAATACATAAAAAATATAACGAAATTTTTAACGAAAATAAATAGAAATATGTATTTTAAAAATAAATAAAAATAAATAAAAATAAATAAATAAAAATAAATAAAAATAAATAAAAATATTCATTTTCGTTATAGTCGAAAATACATAAAAAAATATAACGAAAATAAATAAAAATATTTATTTTCGTTATAGTCATCAAGTACCAAATGACATTAAAAATAAAATGATCCTTGAGACTATCTGAACTGCAATTTGGATATAAATCTTTGCACTTCTTATCAGAATAAGATAGATCAGGTTCTGATGTCATTTTTCAAAATAGTCGTTTATTTAAAAGTGAAATTTATCAACAATAAGAGAATTAAAAACTGTGCTTTTTTAAAAAATATTTATTCATACTTAATTGTGTCTGAGTGAAATTTATAAATACATTTAAATGTCAGTCTTGGAAAATAACACCTAACTCAAAATTACCTTGTACAAAGAAAGGCTGTTTCTTATCAAAGTAATAAAATAAAACAAATATTTGGAAAATGTGTGGAAAATTTATTGCAAATTTGAAATTGCAAGTTGGTATTAAAAAGAAAATAAAATCTCTATAATTAATCCGGCAATTTTAGATTTTTAATTAATTTGTGACAGGTTTAAAACAACTTCAATTTAAATTTCATTTAGATAAAAATTGTTTTGAGAATTTAGCCCGGTACTCAAACTATATTTTTTATATCTTCAAATTTTATTTGCAACTTTTTATACGAGTTTCTTGAAAGAAAACTATTCATTGAAAAAACTGAAACAGAAATTTACAAATTAGTAAATTAGTGAATTACTAAAGTTTGTGAATTAAACAATTGTAAATAAGAACAATTGTAAATAATAACAATTGTAAATATTTAAATTGTAAATAATAACAATTGTAAATATTTAAATTGTAAATAATAACAATTGTAAATATTTAAATTGAATGTTATGAACAGTTAAAAATAATCTTTAAAATAACCGCTAAATGTTCTAAAAGAATTAAAAGTTAATCTGAATCAATGTGTGACAACGTGCAATGAAATAAAAAAATTATTGAATTCAAAAGAGTAAATAAAATAAACAAAACTATTGAATTCAGAAAAGTAAATAAAATAAAAAAAACTATTGAATTCAAAAGAGTAAATAAAATAAAAAAACTATTGAATTCAGAAGAGTAAATAAAATAAAAAAACTATTGAATTCAGAAGAGTAAATAAAATAAAAAAAACTATTGAATTCAAAAGAGTAAATAAAATAAAAAAAACTATTGAATTCAAAAGAGTAAATAAAATAAAAAAAAACTATTGAATTCAAAAGAGTAAATAAAAAACAATAATATAAAAACTATTTTTTGGTTAGAAATGAAAGAAAAAACAAACCTTTGAACAATAAAATGCACTCGACAGTCTCAGGGGTACAGAATCTTGAAATTTGTTTATAAAATTACTGCTTTTTATGAATATTCGAATCATTGTTCTGGTGTACACGAAAAACAACTGTTTTCAATTGAACAACAATTATAAAATATCAGACAATCAAGCGGTTCATGCTGTTTCTATAAAAGTACTTTGGAGTGGGAGAATCACGTGGTCTTTTGACACAACAAGAAAACCTAACCTAACATTTTGTGAAAAAAACGACTAACGTTGATTGGTCGAGAGATCTATTGTCGCCAACTTTATATTAACAATTACTAAAAGTTAACTTCTTTTGTTTTACGAATATAAATATAAACAATAATATATTCAATAATATTAACGTTTCAATAATTTTCTACAGAAAAGAATAAAGAGAATACTTTGAGAAATTGGCAATTGCTACAATTTGATTGATCTGCAAGCAAGTAAAAAGAACATTAAATGATTGAGTATTTTTCTAATTGTTGTAGCCCTGATAAAGTTGAGTTTCAAAAGAGCGGTAAATTTGAATCCTTTGTGACAGAACTGAAAGAATGCACATTCTTTTTGTATTGTGAAGACAACTGTCGCGTAAACAAATCGCGTAAAAACACCTGATCGGTGGAGGAAGATTAAATTAAAAAGCTTGAAACTTGTTGCTATTAATTTTATGATCATGACGTTTTCAATATCACGAATCGTGACGTTTGCATACTGTTAAAGAGAGCGAACGTGCTGCCTAACCATAGCAACAAATTATTTCATATAGTAAATGTTAAGTAGTTTACATCTTGCCCGTTTTGTGAGTTGGCACATCACTGGCTCGAATAATTTACGCTCTCTTATGTGCAAAGAAGAAGAACTTGTAGCTAAACAAAGGAAGTGTATAGTGGATTGGAGCCAGAACGCAGAAAGAAAAGGACGGAAAAACTGAGGGAGAAAGACTCTCAGTCTGTGTCGAAGCTTTATCTTATTATGCGTTATTGAGTGAATTGTCAAGTGAAACGAGAAATGGCTGCCAACGAGCATCAGCAAAAGGTATGTGATTATTATCATTGAAATCGTTCTTTTGTGAAACTGTAAAATGTGCCTGGGAAAAAGCAGAAAATAAGTGCGAAGCACAGTCTCCATCGCAACCAAGTCAGCAATATGTCAGAACTCAACAATGTCGAAAAACACGTCGGTTTTGAATAAAAAACATGTCGGATCTCCGAACGTTCAGTATCATTATAAATACATGACAATTTTGCAGTAATATTAGATCCAATTGTAAAGATTGTCCTTTATCTAACAATCAAAGATTATTTTCCGTAAAATTTGTGAACTTGACGAGTCATGACAGATCATTTCTACTCTAGAAAGAACCAGTCTTTCTTTCGTCTGACATTTATTTACATCTGGAAGAACATCTGTCAAAGTGACAGTTCAAGTTAACCACTTGTGACTGAAAAATTTCGATTCTTAACTTTATCGTTTATGAGAGACGTTAATTATGATTTTATTAACAGGTGGTTGAGTTGAGAGATTGGAATTATTAATTATTGCAACAGTTAAATCTTGTGTTATGCTTTTTTCCTCATTATTGTAGAAAACATTGACAATCTGTTATCAGCTGTTCCTGTTTAAAGAAATTCCATTGTGATTTCTCTTTCAAGCAATACACTCTTACTTGTCACTTAAAAGCAATATTGTATAATGAAATGTGTTAAATTATTTGTGAGAAATGAAGAAAATGTTTTGATTTAATTAAGAAATTACAAGTTTTGAAAGATCTTATTTCATAAACCTTTCACTTATAAATTTGTTGATCAATTGCTGAATATTATTGAAAAAACGAAACAGAGCAAGCGAAAAAGCAATTGTGTCCTTGCTTTCTGAACGTGTTTGTACAGGATGTTAATATCGTTATATTTATAAGCGTCACTGATAGTGGGGACTTATAAATTTTACAAATCAAAACATCTAGTTTTTTAATGTGCAAATATTCTACAATCTTATGATTTGTTAACTAAAGCATGTAAAGGCTAAAAATAGAATATCACTGGAACAATACATTCATGCACTAGTAACTATTTCAAAGTTAATTGTCCTCATATTGTGAAAGGTTTCAGCCACATACCATCCACATAAAAAATAAACTTCATTCATAGTTCACAAACAAAATTCTTCCCTTGCCTCATCTTTCCTTTCGTCTTATAATTGTTTGTATAAAAATTATCTCTTTAAACATATGGTACAGTTGTCTTTATATTCAATTATATCGCTTTAATACTAAAGTATAATACACTTTTTCCAAGTAATAATTTTTTAATTCATAAAAATGCCAAGCTTAAAATGCTCAAAATGTTGCTTAAAAATGGATGTTTGGAAGGTTAAAAATATATTCTTAGATATCAACAGGAATATTTTATATCTACTGAAAGTTTTCTGAACGAATTAACATTTTAGTGTTTGCATTTTACTTGCATATTTTAACTTGAAATACTTACACCAAACAACTCTACATTTACATTCGAAAGTAATATAACCAGAGTTAATCACACCATGTGTGGGAATATTATCAAAAAAGCATTTTGTTTGTAATTAAATGAGTTTCAAGACGTTTTCTTCCGATATTTTACTTTTCAAGTTTTCAACATTTTATTTTATCATTTATTTATCAACATTTCCTCACAATTTTAAGTGTTTTAAATCACAATTTTCAGTTGTAAGAAAAAAATATATTTAGTTCGAATAAACTGGAATAAAATGCAAATGATGAAAATAACAATAATGATTATAATAATTATAATAATAATTGTAATAACAATAATAATAATGATATTAATGATAATAATAATTATTGTAATAACAATAATAATAATGATATTAATGATAAATAATAGTTATTGTAATAACAATAATAATAATATATTAATGATAATAATATATTAATGATAATAATAATTATTGTAATAACAATAATAATAATTATTAAATAATTATGGAAATCAATAAATAATAATGATATTAATAATAATGATAATAATTGTAACGACAATAATAATAGTAAAAAAATATTAATAACAATAATAATAAAAGTGTAACAATTTTTAATTTAATTTTAAGTAGTACTTATGCAACATAGTTGAATATTAAAATTAAATAGAATACTCGGAAAAGAAACAAAGATACGATGTGTAACTCAATCGTCTATTATGATAAGAAAATCTTTAAACAGTTGAATAGTAATTAATTTAAAATATAAATCAATGTAACAATACCATCTCTATTCACAAAGAAAAAAGAAGCAGCTTTAAATAATCGATTAATTATTTACGATAACGCTACTATTTACGATATTTTTAAGTATGAATACTTTTCGAAAATTTAAATATTAAATAAAGAGTTCTTGACTTAATATAAAATGCAAATCACACTGGTCGAAATTACATTTTTTTATTAACGTTTAAATTGTTTAAACACAGAATGTGTAGGAAATAAAATTTTGTTACAAGCTCATTTTTTAATGTTTCGTAAAAACTCAAATTACTTTGGCAATAATAAACATTTATTAATGTTTTTTTACTTATTTTAAAAGCTCAATTTTATAGAATTATAATTTTTCACAAACATCAGAGCACGGTTTTGTAAAAAAATGATTTTTTTAATCATCTTATTTTAAAGTGAATCATTTTAGAGTATACATTTTAATTTTTAAAAAATGTTTGTCAAAAAGTGATTATCAAAAAATGTTTATCAAAAATGTTTATCAAAAAATGTTTATCAAAAAATTTTAATCATAAAATAATGATTAAAATGGAAATTTTAAAGACAATATTATTAATAAAACAAAATAAAATGGAAATTTTAAAGACAATGTTATTAATAAAACTAAATAAAACGAAAATTTTAAAGACAATGTTATTAATAAAACTAAATAAAACGAAAATTTTAAAGACAATGTTATTAATAAAATAAAATAAAACGAAAATTTTAAAGACAATGTTATTAATAAAATAAAATAAAATGGAAATTTTAAAGACAATGTTATTAATAAAATAAAATAAAATAAAAAACATGTACTTTAAAATTTAAAAAAACTTAAATTTAAAAATTTTAAACAACTGCACATGTGTTGCATTTTACAATCTTACTTTTTTAAATCCAGTGAATAATCCCAATTTTCGTATTGAAGAAATGTAAAATAATTTTTATAATTTTTGTGCAACAATTTGCATATTGCAAAAAAGGGCGCTTTATTGTTTTCAAACTTTTAATTAAACAAAATATTGTTATCAAAGCAGATCAAAGTATTGTTAAAAAATATTATTGTTATTTAAAACAAGTCTAGAATCATTAACAAATGTTTATTATTCCAAAAGAAATTTTATTTTTCATGAAAAACAAAAATACCTTTTTGTAATATCATTATATAAAAATACCAAGATTTCTATTATAATTTTATTGCAAAAATGTGTTTTTGTTTTTCATGAAAAGTAAAATTCTCATTAAATAAATAATTTTATAATTTTTATTACCATCTTTTACCAAAATAATTGATTACACTCTTTATGTTTAAACAAATTCGAAATTCATAAAGAAACGATGTTATTAAAATTCAGAACGTTCATTTGAACGAATTGTTTTCTTTTCACTTTTTCAGGATAAACAATAATAAAAAAATGCGCAATTGTTTTTAAACAATGATAATATTGAAGTTAATATTCGTTACGTAAATTAATATTATAAAATAAAACTGAAATAAATTGAAATTTTGAGAATTAAACTTCCGATTCAAAATCTTTTTGATGGCTTTAATCGGAAGTTTCCGATTTATTGTTTTTGACAGCCTAACCTGAAAATTTTGGCTCCGATCACGCTCCGATTCATAATTGTCAGAAAAGATTCAGTAAATTTCTCATCGATAGGATATCACATTAAGACCAATTCCGATTCAAAACAATTAAAAACGTTAATCGTGAATCCGCATTCTTAAAATTTACGATTCACAAAGAAATTCATCAGTAGGTTTTTTGTTTCTGGTTCATAAACGAAATGTTTACTTTTATGTTTATTTGAACGTTCAGATAACTTTAAGTTTCTAAAAAACGAACAATCCCACAATTCTGACGGGCAGTGTAAATAATTTTTAGCGAATGTAAATATGAAAATATAAAGCATTGTGATCCTTAATAGGAACAACAGGAGCTGCGAGAACCCGCTCATCATGCAAGGAGACCCATGAATGCATTTCTCATTTTTTGTAAACGACATCGCGGCTCAGTTCGCTCAGGTTTTCCTCATTTGGAAAATCGAGCTGTGACTCGTGTTCTCGGTGAATGGTGGGCCACTCTTCATCCCGATCAGAAACGTTCTTATACAAATCTGGCACAAGAGGTAAACAAATTAATTATTTCTATTCAAATCAAAAGTGTTTGCAATTGTATAATGTAATTCTAAAAATGTACTTCTAAAATGTACTTCTAAAATGTAATTCTAAACTATAATTCTAAAATGTACTTCTAAAATGTAATTCTAAAATGTAATTCTAAAATATAATTCTAAAATATAATTCTAAAATGTGATTCTAAAATGTAATTCTTAAGGACGTTCATTTTGATCAACATAACCTCAAACTGAAAAGTATAGTTTTTATTACGAAATAAAAAAGTAATATTAATAAATTTTATAAAAATTCGAAAGATCCATTTATACAATTCTCATAAAAAATTAGATTTAGTAAAAAGTCATTGTTATATTATTAGATAACAACGAATTTAATTCATCAAAAGTTTTTTTCCATATCGCTTCTATAGAATTTTTTAAAAGCTATTTAATTACATTGAATGACGGTTTATCTTCTTCAAAAAATAATGCTCCACAACTAAACCGAGGGGATTTTTAAACAAATGTACCGTTCATTAATTATGGTTAATTATTTATGAAACTGCTATGGTCGATTGATAAACAATTAACCATAATTAATAAACGG
>WNHD01002047.1:0-21209 GCA_011057455.1 Ganaspis sp. Gsp50
AGTAATTTTTTAAGTGTATTAGTAGCGACAAGGGCGCCCTCGGTAGTCGGGCGGACCGCAGAATGTATCGCCTGTTTCCATTGCAGCTTACGGAGCCTGACTAGAGGCCGGTCTCGTGTCACTTCTAGTCTGGTGTTCACACGACGAACATCGTCTTTTTCATTTTGTTTCTTTAATTTTATTTAAAAATGTGATCTATTTTGTTTGTTG
Organism: Ganaspis sp. Gsp50; assembly: GCA_011057455.1. NCBI lineage: Eukaryota > Metazoa > Arthropoda > Insecta > Hymenoptera > Figitidae > Ganaspis > Ganaspis sp. Gsp50. The sequence goes on from WNHD01002047.1 coordinate 211, forward strand.
GAGCAAACGCCGGACGACAGGTGAGCTCCTCACTTTTGTGAACAATTATTTGTTTAAGGTGGAGTCGGCTCCACCTAATATTGTTTTTATTTGAATTAATTTAATATTGATGATATTATTGTTTTGTTCATTGCTCATGTGATCAGTGCGTATAATAATAATTACACGGCCATCATGGCCGAATCTTTTGTATCTATGTGGCATTTTATTAATTAATTAAACATTCTTAAATTATAACATCAGTGTTTTTCCTTACTCCGACGCTCTCCATTTTTTATTTAAATATTGAATTAGTTTGGCATAAATGATAAAATTAAAATAAAGTCGGTTTTAGTTATTTTCCCATTTTCCAAAAATAAATAACTTGGCGTTCAATAATTAAGTTTAAACTTTTAAAATGAGCTAAGTAACCAGTAATTAATTCAAAATAATAATAATAAAAAAATAAAATTAAGGTTACAGCCCATTAAGATCCCCTATCAACTACAAGGTCTTGTGATTCCTAGGAGGAGGAATTTTCAATCAAATTTTTAAGAAAATTTTCAATCTTTTTTTATTGTCAATTTTTTCCTTACACAGTATTTTTATCTTATTCTGTTGTACTGGTTACTTAATACACTTTTTAATTAAAAGAGATTTTACTAACTATTATAATGAAAATTTAAACCATGTTATTCATTAACTTGTTCGGAGTTTTGTAATTTTGTCATTTATTGTACAATGTACTCGAGACGAAATAATTTTCACTTAAGTAATTTTCCCTTCTTCAAAAAAGTGCTCTAAAAAGTTGCATTTTCAAGATGATACAAAGTGTTGTGTAGAAAAATTTACTCTTACTGTTACACACATGTAAAACTTACGTAAAATTAATTTTCAAAAATTAAAATATATCTACAAGGGCGGAAATTGAGGGTCAGCGTGTAATAACTGCCACTGAGCTCGCATGCAACCTTTTTGCGCCGCCAAAATCTGGCACAATGAGGGGTTCACGCGTAGAGGCAGTTATTGCACGCGGACCCTTAATTAAGTTTTTCTTATATTTACATTATTATCTAAAAATAATATTTTTTTGGTATAGAAATGGTTTACTAAATATAAAAATACAAAAGACGTCACTCTAAAAGTAGAGGGCAGCAAAGTTTTCCATTTTCCACTTATTTTAAAAAATAGATACTATTATGTCTTATTTTATGCTACTTATGTTTAGGAAAATAGAAAAATACGAAAAAGGAATTATAGTACAAAAATAACTCTCGCACATAGGTCTTAATATATTTTATAAAAACCGTTATTCGATAATAATAAACTAACCAAGAAAACAAATGCCTACAAAAATTAGTAGATGATTAGATAAAATATGAAAAATGTTGTTTACATAAGAGTACTAATAGTTTTCCTCAATTCGTTTAATTGTCAGAAAACGCAGTCTTATAAGTTTGTTCGGTTTTTTAAAATTCAAATTTAAGTTTCCACCTCCCACAAATGTAAAGTGGGAATTAATAAATTGGAAGTAAGAAATTGAAGATAGTGGAATATAGAAAGTTCATGACACTGTAGTTCGCAACGTTTTTTTTTTCAAAAAATGAAAAAACACATTTTTGCTGTTTTTGAGGTGAAAGTTTTAATTTTAGAATGTAGGATGTCAAATTTAGGCAGCGGGATATGAAATTTAGGATGTGGACGGTGAAATTGGGGAAGCGGTAGGTGAAAGTTATAAATTTAGAACGTAGGATGTCAAATCTGGAAGCGGGATATGAAATTTAGGAAGCGGGAGGTGGAATTTAGAAATCGAGATATAAAATTTAGGAAGCGGGAATTGAAATTTAAGATGCGGGAGGTGAAATTTAGAATGCGAACGATGAAATTGAGGAAGTGGGAGGTGAAAGTTATAAATTTAGAACGTAGGATGTCAAATCTGGAAGCGGGATATTAAATTTAGGAAGCGGGAGGTGGAATTTAGAAAGCGAGATATGAAATTTAGGAAGCGGGAATTGAAATTTAAGATGCGGGAGGTGAAATTTAGAATGCGAACAATGAAATGGAGGAAGTGGGAGGTGAAAGTTATAAATTTAGAACATAGGATGTCAAATCTGGAAGCGGGATATGAAATTTAGGAAGCGGGAGGTGCAATTTAGAAAGCGAGATATGAAATTTAGGAAGCGGGAATTGAACTTTAAGATGCGGGAGGTGAAATTTAGAATGCGAACGATAAAATTGAGGAAGTGGGAGGTGAAAGTTATAAATTTAGAACGTAGGATGTCAAATCTGGAAGCGGGAGGTGGAATTTAGAAAGCGAGGTATGAAATTTAGGAAGCGGGAATTGGAATTTAAGATGCGGGATGTGAAATTTAGAATACGAACTGTGAAATTGAGGAAGTGGGAGGTGAAAGTTTTAATTGTAGGTTGTAGGATGTCAAATTTTGGCAGCGGTATATGAAATTTAGGAATTGGACGGTGAAATTGAGGATGTAGGCAGTGAAAATTAGAATGTGGTAGGTGGAATGCAGCATGCGGTAGATGTAATTTAGGAAGCAGGAGATGAAAGTTAGAAGGCGGGATTTGAAAATTAAGATGCGGAATGTTAAGTTTAAGATGCGGAATCTTAAATTTTGCATATGGGAGCTGGAATGTAGGATGCGTGACGTTGAATGTCAGAAGATTTGAAACAGATGGTCGAAAGTCGAAAATGGACCTGAAAAGTAAGACAGCAAAAGTACTTGTGAAGTACTACTTGTGAAGTACTACTTGTGAAGCAAGAAGCAGGGATTAAAAATCACCAAGTCAAAATGAGTACCAGGAGGTGGAAAATAGGACGTTCAATCTCTAATTGTCCAAAATAAATTTATCACCCGTACGTAAATTTTCCTCGAATTCTCAAATAAAACATAACTATTCACCAAATCATCACATCACCTCTGCTGTTTCGAGCTAAAGGGTTCAGGCACAGTTTCCTAAGAGCAGCTACTGCCTCTTCCCCTCCATTTTTCGCATAAAGTGTCGCTCTTTTACTTCTCCTACACCCGCCGAAAGACCCTTCTAGTTTGCCAATCATAGATTCTTTCTCAGAACTATCAGTGTTATTCTTCAGTCCCTTTCTTGCAGAAAAGGTGCCAACTTTCGTAATCTTAAAAGACGGACGTTTTGCAATTTTTCTTACAGACGAGATGGGTCTGTTAGTTTCTTTAATTACTATCCACTCAGACTTGAAGTCCGCCTCATTGGAGTTACGGTTTTGCGACTTATGATGTGTTCTTTTCGCTGGTTGGGTTTGAGTACGATTTACAGAGTTGATGTGATTTCTCGGTGCAGATCTTCTTGATGATTTGAACATCCTAGAACTCTGCCAGTGTGCAATTACAGGCAACCCACAGGCATTGTGCATACCAACAAGGGGCACTCCTAATGTTTTAAACCCCGGAACTTCGGTCATCCCCAGTCTCGAATCAATTCTACCATCTCCGCAACAACTGCTTTCTTCGGAATTCATTTTCCGATTCGGAGTCTTGCTCCTGGCGTTCTTTTCTTGGGTTTGTTTCTTTTCGTCTTTATTCAAAGTTTGCTTTCCATGGCTGGTAGATAATGCATGAGAATCCACGCTAATGTGATCAACAAGATTGCAGCATTCAAGACTATCAATGCTCCCATCCTGTCCCGCTGATTCAGAAGCCGTTTTACATTCTCTGTCTTTCCTCAAAAGCTGGCTCTCTTTAATTAAAGTCGCTCCTCTATATTTTGATACATCGTTAACTGATCTTGAATCCAATCTTGAATCTAATCTAGAATCATGTCTTGAATCCAGTCTTGAATCTAATCTTGAATCATGTCTTGAATCCATTCTGGAATCTAATCTCGAATTCTTGACACTATTTTTTTGGTTTTTAGATTCAGGCTTACGTTGATCTTCGATTAGATTGTCATTACATTTTCGCAGAGTACTTTGTTTACTGGAAGATTTCAAATTTTTAGTATTGGCACTTTTGATAGTTGCACTTTTCGACAGTTTTCGTGAATTTCGTTTGGTGCTCCGAGCATAGGAATTGGGTTTGGATGTTCTTTGGTGACTTAAAGTTGTTCTTGCTGATTGGGAGGGTTCGGGAAACACGTCGACTGCTCGCTCTTTGTAATGTTGATCATTTGGAATAAAGTAATTGGTTCCTTTGTGAGAATCCTGCCACTCTTCGATGACACTAGGTCCACTTTCTAATTTCTTCCTAATTTGTTTGATTCCTGCGATAGATACAGTAGGAACTTCGCTGCCCTCATGCCGTCTTCATGACTTGGAACCAAATGTCGTTCCAGCCATGTGCATTCGATTTTCTATTCCTAATCCTGAAATGAGAAAAGAAACTTGATCAATGATGCTTTTTTGTGGAATTTGTAACGAAGTGATTTTTTACAATGCTCCGAATTTGCTCGCCGGAGCCAAGGTTCTTTAATTACATTCATTTCTCTAGAATTTTGTTTATCAAAAAGTTACTCTTAGTTTTAAATTACTTCTACTTTTTTAGCTAGACTCTGGTTAGATTCAAGTTAGATTCTGTCGCATTGGGGTACGGTAGGTTGTAGTCAGTTAAGCTCACGGAATTTCTCACGTTAAGTCAAACAAGTTTATTTAAATAATCAAAATTAGATAAAAATACAAAAGTAAGTAAAAATGTGTGCTAAAGAAAATGAATATAAACCAAAAGAATGAGAGAAAATAATACAATAGTAATTAATTTAGAAGTTACAAAGTAATCTGTGTTCAAAAGTACTTTTACAAAATTTACGATATTTTACAAAATAAAACATAAACAATTCCGCGGTTCTTGTATAACTATAAACTGTACAAATTTAAACGCTTCTAGTGAACTCTGAGATCACTTTACATTATCTGAGAGATTTAAAAGATCGCGTCGTTTCAACCCTAGAGGACCAGAGTTGAATCTTGACGATCTTCCAGACTTTGGTAATTATTCGTGAAGGACCACAACAATAATTACAGAACAAGTTTCTCAAGAATAATATTCTCAATCAGGTTTCTCTTTCAATTTTCAAACTGTGAAATTTTCACAGTTCACTGTGACAATTTCCAGAGAGTTTCGTTTCTGAGACCTCCAAGTTGGACCTTTGCAAGGACGCAGAATGATCCTGGCGAGATCGAAGAAAGAATCTATTGGGACTGAGTCAATTTTTATTCCTATGGCAGGGATAGTTAATGAATGAATTACATCTTCAGATGTTGTAAGGATACGAATGTCACCTTTACAAGGGAGGACCGATGTAAGGCATCTAGAATACCCTCTTCAGGAACCATTCCAGAAGGACCTGGACGATGGTATCCAGAAGAGTCGGAGTTCATATGAGAACTGAACCAGTCCGTCTCTTGAAGAGATGATTATACGAGCAGAAGGCAAGATCAGCGCCTCAATACATTTAATTCCTGAAGGACCAGGGCCTTAACTGTACTGGAGAGTCGGAGCGGTGCAAGCAGAGATGTGAACCGGCTCGCTCACCCGCGCCGACTGAAGGATCTGCATTCAAGCAAGGCAATATATAGGTTTGGACAGAAAAGGTAGCGGGGACGGCGAGTCTGCGCGTCACGCGTCTGGCTGGAGTATGCGCTCTACAGTGCGTTGGAAAGTTGCGTGTGAGCTCAGGCAGATCGTCTGCTCGAATGTTTTGACAGGTTAAGGTTAAACGATAGTGTCGTTAAACTCGTCTTTCCCTTTAAATATTTTAAAATATTTAATAAAATAATAAAATGATCTAGTTGCGAAACGAGGTTACAAATTAATTATAGATTATAAAACTTAAAATTTATTATAGAACCGTCCATTCAATTACATGAAATAAACATTGTATGACTTACCGAAATCGTGTTCACTTTCATTGAATGGACTCAGTGTTTGTGTTGAGGTGAAAGCAGATGCGTGTTTCTTATTTGACTTTTTTGTTCTTGAGCATGCAAAAACAATACTGAGAAGAGCACAAACTTCTATGAAGAATAAAGTTAATGTGACTGTAATTAAAATTAATTCCTGCTCATCGGTCCAATTCTTAATCATCTCCAAGCAACCCTGAAAATTACATTTGTATTTTAAAATGAATTGAACATGAATTAAAAGTGTTATATGTAAAGAAAACAATGCTTCCCTATGAGGAAGCCAAAAATCCTAAATTTTTGAAAAATGTAGAGATAAAAAAAGACTGAAAAATGTAAAGATAAAAAAAGACTGAAAAAGATGTAGTCTGCAATTGTAATTAATAATTACAGTAAGATGTCTTGCTTGCAAATGTTCTGCAGGATTTAATGCCTGGCAAAGAGTGAGATTAGATGGTTGAGGATTCAAGAAGGCATCAGCATCCGAAACATTTTTAAGGGAACAGCAAGTAAGCGGGACTACTAACTCTCTTCGACCAACTTCTTGAAGTCTCCACCAGGACGTTCCATAATTGCTGCTGCCATTTATACCACAACATGAAAACTAAAAAGAAAATTTGATTCTTGAAAGATGTTTCTTAGTAAAAATGTACTTTTTACAAACTCAAATAAACAAAATTTCTTCTTGTGCGAGAACGTGTAGATGCAACTTATTTTCTCTTGTATCATTTTCATTACGTAATTTCAAATCTTTCATTAAAAAAAATGAAGGAAACTTATTTTAAAACTGCTTTAAATAATTTCGCCTTTAGGATCCAAGGTTGTAATTAATTTAGACACAGGATGGTATAATCTTATTTTAAAAGTGTTAAAATAATGGAAATTGGATAATTAAAAAATTTATTTAAATATTTAAATTGTAAATTAAAAGTTTAAATGATTGTTTCGTTTGAAATACAAACCGTGGTCTGTGCTAAGTCGAGAGCAGCTGTAAATTGTTCACGACCAGGAACCGCATAATTTCGCTGAAGAGCTCGCACTAAACGTGCCGGTTGCATGTCGATTCCCAAGAAATGAGGCCAAAATACTGCCAATGCACATGTAGAGATCTCCACCATTAGAAGTAGAATTATCATTATAACATACTATAAAAAAACAAAGAATTCAATTCTTGTTTGTCAAATAAGATATTTAAATAAGAATTTCTTATTTGTATACAGAGTGTATTTATTTATCAATAAATATTAATTAAATCAACAATAATCGAGTGATAAATTTATAATTGTAATTATTTACAATAAACATTATTACATTTTTTTCGTTTGGTTTATTGTCCCGAATCAATTACCAAGAGTTGGTAGCATAATTATTACATTTAGGACTTACCGTGGTAGTTATACAACAGTTGTACAAACATGTAACCCAACAACCCAAGAGTCCAGTGACTGAAATCGTAAATCCTAAGCCTACAATGGCAAAAGCTAAATAATAAAACATCGGTTGATCTTTGTAAATTTCCTCTGAACCCAAAAGTCGTGAAAGTAAAACACGATGACTGTCAGCCAAAAGTAATGCTCCCAATGACATCAGAATGAACCCCGACATCTGAAAGCGAAACGAATTCATTTCCAGTTGTTCTAAACTTTGCGTTTAGACTGTTTGCTGTTATGCATATTTTTAATACAAAAATAGAAAAGAAAACAAATTCTTTAAAAAAACGATGACTTTTAATATATTACACCGTCATATCTGGGCAAAATATTACTGACAAAAATAAATCTTGACATGATAATTTAGTATATGATAGTTTATTTAGTATAATTATACTAATACGCACATGCAAGTCTGAAATGTGACTACTACGCATGTCTAACTTTCAAATATAAATACTGCGCATGTCTAAATGTCAATTGTGACTATTGCGCATATTTAGTTGGCAATTGTAATTACTGCGCATGTGCAACTCTCAAATATGACTACTGCGCATGTCTAACGCTTAAATGTGATTACTGCGCATTTCTTACTTTCAAATATCACTACTGCGCATGCTTAACTGTCAAATGTGACTACTGAGCGTTTTTAATTGACAATTGTAAATACTGCGCATATTTAATTGGCAATTGTAATTACTGCGCATGTGCAACTCTCTAATATGATTACTGCGTAGGCCTAATTATCAAATGTGACTACTGCGCATGTCTTACTTTCAAATATGACTACTGCGCATGCCTAACTGTTAAATGTGACTACTAAGTGTATTTAATTGACAATTGTAAATACTGCGCATATTTAATTGGCAATTGTAAATACTGCGCATGTGTAACTCACAAATGTGACTAATGCGCATGTTTATTTCTCAAATATGAAAATTGCGCATTCCACAAATGATTAAACAATATTTCTGTTTGGTAAAAAACTTCCTCAATAATAGACGATGGTTTTTCTCGGTGCTTCCTCAGTGTAGAAATTGACCGCATCACCTGTCCTGCTTTTTCATTATTGAAAGATGAAAATTGCGTATTTTCAAACTTACTGCTTTGTCAATTATCATTCAAGCATTATTATCATTCAATTATTAATTATTATTGTTTAATAATTTTTTTTTAAATCTCCGTTCTATTTATAATCATTCCCGTCAAATATTTATTAACCCTACAAATTTTTAATTTTCTTCAGGGATTTCCGACCGAAATATGACGATGTAATTAATAAAAAGTAATTCTTTTTTGGTAGACATTTTTTCTTTTTTTCTTCTTTTATTATGGAAAATATGCATCACAGAAAACAAGAGTACAAAGAAAAAATGTGTTTCTTATTTATAAACAACTGCGGAGTAGTCACAATTGAGAGTTGCACATGCGTAGCAGTCACATTTGAGAGTTGTACATGCGCAGTAGTCACGTGTAATAGTTAGACATGCGCAGTAACGACATTTAACAGTTAGACATGCGCAGTAGTCACATTTCATAGTTAGACAGGCGCAGTAATATCATTTGACAGTTAGTCATGCGCAGTAGTCAAATGTGACAGTTAGACATGTGCACTAGTCATACTTGAGAGTTGCACATGCGCAGTCGTCACATTTGAGAGTTAGACATGCGCAGTGTTCACAATCGATAGTTAGACAGACGCAGTAGTCACATATGAGAATTAGATATGCGTGGCAGTCACCATTGATAGTGCGACATGCGCAGTAGTCACATGTGACATTTAGACATGCTCAGTAGTCACACGTGACATTTAGACATGCGCAGTAGTCACATTTAAGAGTTAGCCTTGGGAAGTAGTGATATGTGACAGATAGTCATGTGCAGTAGTCACATTTAAAAGTTAGACATGCGCAGTAGCCACTTCGTCAATGGCAGTAGTCTCAATTGATATTTTGACATGCGCAGTTGTCACATTTAAGAGTTAGACATGCGCAGTAGTTATATTTGAGAGTTAGACATGCGCAGTAGTCTCAATTGATAGTTTGACATGCGCAGTTGTCACATTTGAGAGTTAGACATGCGCAGTAGTCATATTTGAGAGTTAGACATGCGCAGTTGTCACATTTGAAAGCTCCGAGTCAAAAAATCAATTTTCAAAAGAAAGTGTCACTTGCGATGATTGTTCTATATCTGGTGGTAATAAAATAAAAATCATATTACGTTTTTTAACTCTTATTTACCCTAATTTCTTGAAAATTAAAAATAAATGTTATTAATAAAAAGGTGTCATTTTCCGAAATTTATACAATTCATTTTTTATTTGTATTATTTCTTTTTTATTCATATAATTTCTTTTTTATTGATATAATTTTTTAATGTTGAAAGTAAATTATCTTGTACATTTTATCTAATTTTTAACAACTATCGATACTTTGTGCTCAGCATGAGTGAAACCACTTTCAATGTTTATATTTAAAGTTAATTTACATACCAAAAATAAAATATTTGAGCAACAAATAAATGCTTTTGGTAATCCTAGTCTTTTCTCCTCCATTGTAGTTATTTAATTTCCCACTTGCACAGATCGAGTAAAATTAAATAGTTACATATTCATCACTAAAATATAATCTCCCCCTCGTTTTTCACACACTTTTTACATCACCTTAAAATTTTTCATCACATTAAACAATCATTTTTTATCAAACGAAATTATTTACTATGCCTTCCTTGAACAATAAAAGCATTTGGAAAAAAGATGAGAAAATTTGAAACTCGCTTATTCGCGGTCGTTTTACAACTACTGGAAAGCAGTGTGTAAAGAATGCTGGTAATGCCGTACCATGAATTCGTTAGCATTGAATCCGTCATGCGCGACGCACCGAACGGAAGCGGAAGGAAGTGGAGAGGTGCGGAAGAAAGGAGGGAGTGTATAAAAAGTTAGCTATTTCATAGTTACCGCCTTGTGTTGTTTTGTTAAATGCATCAGGGAACGTGTGTTTGTAAATCTAAAACACCAAATAACTCAAGGTGTGCCTCAATTCTACGAAATTTCAGTCAGTCCACTTTGTTTATGATTCAGTGTCAAATTCGATGTTTCAATAAAAATACCGCAATGCAAATGAAATTTCGTAAACAAATTCCACTGTGTTACTGCCCGTAATATTATTTTTTTGTACTTTCCCAAAGCACAGAAAGAATTTCCATCTAAAAAGCACGTAAATCGACATACTCTTTTATTCAAACTTCTAGAACTTGGTCGAATTTTGTGCTATTACATCGGTCTTGGTCTCAATTTACTCAGAATTAAACACTCTACAAAAATGTCTCTTGGAGCGAAAGTGTAACTTGTACTGGTGAGTTGGTACGAGTCACTGAAGATGATTTTTACCGAAATTCTTGCTTCTTTGCTGTTATCTCTGAAAGCAATCATTTTATCAAAAAAATGTACATGCAAAATTTGTTGGAAATCTAATTTTCTCCAAAAAAGGTTCTGTACGCCAAATCGCTAAGAATAATATTTTTTGAGATATTAGAATTTAACTTAAGTGTAGTATAAAACGCCTGATTCGATAAGCCGCAAAATTGTATGCTATTCATAAAAGTTAAAATATAATATCTCAAGAAATATTAATCTAAGTAAGTTGGTTTATAGGACCTTTTTTATAGGAAATTGAATTTGCAACAAATTTGTCATGGACACTTTTTTGATAAAATGCATTATTTTTGAGATAACAGCAAAAAAGGTGAATTTGGTTGAAAATCATTTTCAGATTTTTTGAAAGTTTGAAAATTTTCATTTTTTAAAGAGTTAATAACTTTGGATAGAATTGAGCTTAAAGGTTCGTTAAACGATCAATCGATGCAAATTTGAAGCACAAAAAGGAGAAAATAGTTATATTTAATAATTTTGAAAAAGTGCGAAAGATATGTCACCAAAACGATTTTTCTTAATTTTTTGAAAAGGGAATATCTTTGGATAGAAATGAGATAGAAAGTTCTTTAAACTATTAATCGATGTATTTTTGAAATAAAAAAAGAATGAAAACGTTTAACAAAAAATAAATTTCTTTTTTAATTTTATATAAAAACTACAAAAATTTAAAAGAAAACAAATTTTCTTAAAAATTTAAGAAAAAACGATACTTTTCAGTTTTTTTTAAAAAATAACAATTAGAATGCATATATCGATCCAGAATAAACTATCATATTTCGGCCCCCTGAGAGACCTATAATTTACTAAAACACAACTCCCTACTTCATAGAACAGAACTTCCTGTATGAGGAATTAATTTTGTTCTCAACGAAATTTCTTGAACTAAAAATTTTTTTTTATCAGATGCTCAACAAGGAAAAAATTTATGGTATCAAGAATAAAATAAATGTACAATTAAAGAATGTTAGAAATTCTTTCTGTGCTAGTTGTAAGGTCAATGATTTTTTACCTTTATCAGCCAACATCAACAATAATCGTATCTCAAGCGTTGAATGAATAATGTGATGTTGCATTGTGAGTAGGTATAATTTCACGTTACGATGTCTATGAAAACCACAAGACTTAATGCGCATATAATTTTAAACCCTTTTCGATTTCAAAATATTCAAAAATGCATTTAATTTAAATTAAATTAATAACGATGGTTATTATTTACATTTTTATTAAGAGTAGCGGGTTATTATTTACACTTTTGTCAAGAGTAGGGGGTTATTATTTACACTTCTATCAAGAGTAGGGGGTTATTATTTACACTTCTATCAAGAGTAGGGGGTTATTATTTACACTTCTATCAAAAGTAGGGGGCTATTATTTACACCTCTATCAAGAGTAGGGGGTTATTATTTACACTTCTATCAAGAGTAGGGGGTTATTATTTACACTTCTATCAAAAGTACGGGGCTATTATTCACACTTCTATCAAAAGTACGGGGCTATTATTCACACTTCTATCAAGAGAAGGGTTATTATTCACATTTATATCAAGAATATGTATCAATGTCGACATGGTTCAGATTTCAAGTTCTTATTAACGCGCCCAAAGTATGAACATACAGAATTTGTAAAAACGTAATTTCTATGGCGCATGTTTAAGGGCATGTGATAGAAAATGACGTCAGTAATCACGTGACCTATTAATTATGATTTTGCTGCTGGTTTACTCTTAAAATAATGAACATACATTTATGAAAATTTGTAGAAATTCATAATCATCATCAGGACTTTGTATTGTTTTGTTGATATTTTTTCTAAAGTAATTTCATGAAGTTATAAATCATAGTATGCCAATTTAAATAGCAATTAAAATAATTAAAAAATAGTTTTAAATATCAATAAACAAGCACTAGACAGACAATCCTCACATTATTTTGTGAACGTCTATTAATTTTTTTAGAAATGATATATACCTATGTGACGCGCTCTGATGAAAGGGACCTAAGAGGAAAAAAATTGTAGGTTATTTTTCATGGTTTTAATTAGATTAGATCTTTCTTTTTAAACATCTGCTATTAAAAACAGTTTTTATTCGCACAGAGTATAAACAGACTCTTCATTAAAAAGTGTTTTTTATTGTAGAAAATGAAGAAATGAAAAGAAAAGGAAGTTTTAATTGGGCAAAAACTGTGGTGAAACATAACCTACAATTTTCTTTCCTTCTAAGATCCTTTTCTTTAGAGCGCGTCAAATATTTATTATTTTTAGAGTAAAGCGGCGGACAATTTTTGGTTATGGGTCACGTGACTACTATTTTCCATCGAATGCCCTTAAGATAAAAAATATATACATGTACCTATATATTATCTTGAATTGTACAATTCAATTTTTTGTTATAAAGTTTTTAATTGTATAGTTCAAGATATTAACATATTCAAATTATTTTTAATTGTATATTTTAAGATAAAATAATACACTCTCATAATTGATGAGAATGTAAAAATTTATAACCATAACGTTTTTTTATTTCAGCTGTTAAAATTCTTAAATATTTTATTTTTAATTCTATTTTAAATTCTACTTTTAAAAAGGCTGAGTATTTCCATATGAAAAATGATGGCATGTTATAATGATGGAAAAGTGAGAAAAGAATTATAAATAAATTTTCTCTTGGAAATCGAGGAAATTAATTAAATCGAAAGTTATAAATCTCTCTTCAATACACTTGTTAAGACAATTTGACTACTTATTCTGTTGAACACAGTACGAAGATACTTCATATGTATTTGGTTTTGGTAAGTGTTCACTGAGCCTATCTCCTCTAGTTTTAATTAATTCAGCACACCTGCTACGCCCGCACCACTCACCGCTCATAAAATAGGGCAAGCTTATTCTCTGAATACCTACACCATCAATCATATTTTTTCCAAATATGGAAAATATGTTTCTGCTCATCAAGTTTTCAATTTTTCCAAACAACGCAAAGAGATTTTAAAATGAATCGGTGCAAAATAACTATAAAAATAAGCTCGTTTAGTATATATAAATATATAAATGTGATACAGTAAAAAATGTGTTAATGAATAAGTAAAATGAACTGAAAATAATTTTACGAAAAGTTTACTAGTCGTTCAAAAAATACGTAACGTTTTTATTGAACTTTTTCTTTTCCCTCACCCTTTGTAATGCACCGTAATTTTTCGCTGACCCCCCCCCCCCCTTAAATGTTAAGTAACTTTTTCATAATAAATAAGACAGAATTTAATTTGCAAATAAAATGTGTCTTTCTTCAAAAGGCTTAATTTTAAGATTCTTATATTTATTTAATAAAATAAATTTAATAGATTTGTAAAAATGCAAAGTTGTTGTTGTTGTTTGTTGAAAAGGAAGTGAGTGTAATCCAAAGGTTCAAATAACACTAATTAATCACACAATTCACTATTTTAATCAAACTAAGCTTCTGATATTTTTCTTAGATATTGCTTATCCAGATATTGCCGACGGAAGAGGGTGATTCCTTGCTTTTTTTGGCGACGTTTTATTTTCCGCATTGTTTAATTATTTTAAACAAATTTAAAATTAATTCGTTATTTCAATAGTTGCAATTTAGGTCCGATCTTCAGAACTTTTGGCGGGGATTTGAATTTCCCAGTTCTTTTGTAACAAAATCTTTAGATCCAGATGTTTTAAATTAATAATTATCGTAGACTCTCCTCCATAATTTTCTAATACTTCACCAACGTCCAAAACTCCACCACAAAACACAGCGGGAATAACATCCAAAATTTGAGTAAAATTCATTGGAGTCAGCTTCGTATGACGATCCTAATAGGCCCGTAGCATAGGAGCTTTGCATGTAAAATAGAGATCCTAAACAGAGAGTTGAGACAAGTGAGGCACCGATTTTTATTGGTTCCGTCCTTCCGGGAACGGAAGTACATCAAAATTCATTTCATTGGATCTAAATAAGCGCGGACATTTAACATATTATATTTTTAAACAAGCCCGCTAAATCTAACCAATGGTATTCTGCGTCCGGCTGAGCGCTAGACTATGGAAGGGGAAAGTGTCTCAACTCTCTATTTAGAAACTTTAATGTAAAAGATAGAAGGCTATGACAATTCTTCCGAGGATTCGTATTAATTTTGAGTCTCCAAAAGAGAAATAATTTCGAAAGGCAGGAACGCAGCAATTAAATCATTAAACCTCACAAAATCGTACAAAATTAAAGGGCAAGAACAGAAGAAAATTGAGGTTAGGAATGGCGGTCTTCCTCAAAATGGCGGCAAATTCAAATTTGGATGTGCAGTCTCAGTTGATGATTGGTCTCTTCCAGGTGATAACAGTAGTCCCAATTATCCTCAGTTCAGAAACAAATATCCCACGAAGAATCAGGAAAAAGAAAAAGGTTTCACAGAAAATGGAAAGAAATGCCTATAACAGAATTAATTTAAAAAATTTTTTAGAACTAAATTAAACGCTCAATCAAATTTCCATTTTTATAAAAGAACAATCATGCCTCATTTATTTGCAAATTTAACAGTGATCCTGACATTCTTTTTGAATTTTCTTTTTTTTATTCAAATAAGTATAAGAAAAGTCAAAAGTATGTTCATATTAGAAACAGTACACTTCTCTGGATCAAAATGAATTTTTACAAAAAGGATGCATAAATTTTCATTTTTTTAACGGAAGAATCATGTATCACGTATTTTCAAATTTGACTAAGTTCCTGAAATTGTTTTTTAGTTTTCTCTTTTTTAATCAAACAAGTGTAAGAAAAGCCAAAATTTTATTTATATTAGAAACAGTACACTTCTCTGGATTAATATGATTTTTAACAAAAAGAAAGCATCAATTTTTATTTTTTTAACGGATGAATCATGAATCACGCTTTTTTCAAATTTGAGTGTGTTCCTGAAATTTTTTTTGCATTTTCTTTTTTTTATTCAAATAAGTATAAGAAGAGACATAATTTCATTTATATTAGGAACACTACACTGCTCTGGATCAATATGAATTTTTACAAAAAGCATGCATCAATTTTCATTTTTTTAATGGAAGAATCATGCATCATGTATTTTCCAATTAGACTGCGTTCCTGAAATTTTTTTTATTTTATTTTTTTATTCGAATAAGTATAAGAAAAGCCAAAATTTCATTTATAATAGAAACAATACACTCTTCTGGATCAATACGAATTTTTACAAAAAGCATGCATCAATTTTCATTTTTTAAAGGAAGAATCATGTATCACGTATTATCAAATTTGAGTCTGTTCCTGAAATTTTTTTTGCATTTTCTTTTTTTTATTCAAATAAGTGTAAGAAACTACAAAACATATTTCATATTACACTGAAAAAAATAAATAGCTGATTCAGACAACGTATGGCAGTTCCACCAATACGTGTACCTAACCTAGTCACAATTATGACTAGATTAGGTAGCCATACGTTGTCTGAATCAGTCATTTATTTTTTTCAGTGTAGAAACACTACACTTCTCTGGATCAATATGATTTTTAACGAAAAGCAAGAATCTTTTTTTATTTTTTTAACGGATGAATCATGTATCACGTACTTTCAAATTTGAGTGTGTTCCTGAATTTTTTTTTTAATTTTCATTTTTTTCTTTAAATAAGTATCAGAATTGACAAAATTTCATTCGCATTCGAAATATTAAACTTCTCTGGATCAATATGAATTTTTACAAAAAGCATGCATCAATTTTCATTTTTTAACGGAAGAATCATGTATCACGTATTTTCAAAATTGACTGTGTTCCTGGAATTTTTTTTTAATTTTCTTTTTTTTATTCAAATAAGTATAAGAAACTACAAAACATATTTCATATTAGAAACACTACACTTCTCTGGATCAATATGATTTTTAACAAAAAGCAAGAATCAATTTTTATTTTTTTAACGGATGAGTCATGTATCACGTACTTTCAAATTTGAGTGTGTTCCTGAATTTTTTTTTTCATTTTCATTTTTTTATTTAAATAAGTATCAGAATTGACAAAATTTCATTCGTATTCGAAATATTACACT
The DNA here is from genome assembly GCA_011057455.1 of Ganaspis sp. Gsp50. NCBI lineage: Eukaryota > Metazoa > Arthropoda > Insecta > Hymenoptera > Figitidae > Ganaspis > Ganaspis sp. Gsp50. Next base: position 16,983 of record WNHD01002047.1, read on the forward strand.
TCTCTGGATCAATATGGATTTTTACAAAAAGCATGCATCAATTTTCATTTTTTTAACGGAAGAATCATGTATCACGTATTTTCAAAATTGACTGTATTCCTGGAATTTTTTTTTAATTTTCTTTTTTTTATTCAAATAAGTATAAGAAACTACAAAACATATTTCATATTAGAAACACTACACTTCTCTGAATTAATATGATTTTTAACAAAAAGAAAGCATCAATTTTTATTTTTTTTTACGGATGATTCATGTATCACGTATTTTCAAATTTGAGTGTGTTCCTGAAATTTTTTTTGAACTTTCTCTGCTTTAATTAAATAAGTATAATTAAAGTTAAAATTTTGTTCATATTAGAAACACTACACTTCTCTGGATTAACATGATTTTTAACAAAAAGCAAGCATCAATTTTTATTTTTTTAACGGAAGAATCATGTATCACGTATTTTCAAATTTGACTGTGTTCTTGAAATTTCATGTGAATTTTCTCTTTTTTAATTAAAAAAGTATATGAAAATCTTAAATTTTGTTCATATTAGAAACATTAAACTTTTCTGGATCAATATGAATTTTTAACAAAAAGCAAGCATCAATTTTTATTTTTTTAACGAATGCATCATGTATCATGTATTTTCAAATTCGAATGTGTTCCTGAAATTTTTTTTTAATTTTCTTTTTTTTGTTCAAATAAGTATAAGAAGAGACAAAATTTCATTTATATTAGAAACACTACACTCCTCTGGATCAATATGAATTTTTACCAAAAGCATGCATCAATTTTCATTTTTTAAAGGAAGAATCATGTATCACGTATTTTCAAATTTGACTGTGTTCCTAAAATTTTTTGTGAATTTTCTTTTTTTGGATTCAAATAAGTTTAAGAAAACCAAAATTTTATTTATATTAGAAACACTACACTTCTCTGGATCAATATGAATTTTTAACAAAAATCAAGCATCAATTTTTATTTTTTTAACGAATGCATCATGTATCACGTATTTTCAAATTCGACTGTGTTCCTGAAATTTTTTTTTAATTTTCTTTTTTTTGTTCAAATAATTATAAGAAGAGACAAAATTTCATTTATATTAGAAACACTACACTCCTCTGGATCAATATGAATTTTTACAAAAAGCATGCATCAAGTTTCTTTTTTTTTAAAGGAAGAATCAAGTATCACTTATTTTCAAATTTGACAGTGTTCCTTAAATTTTTCTTGAACTTTCTCTCCTTTAATCAAATAAGTATAATTAAAGTTAAAATTTTGTTCATATTAGAAACACTACACTTCTCTGGATTAATATAATTTTTAACAAAAAGCAAGGATCAATTTTTATTTTTTTAACGCATGAATCATGTCATAAAATTTGCATCAGTGTGTTTATTACAAGAAATTATCTCGGATTCATTAGCTCATTTGACTAGGTTCCCGGAATTTTGTTGTCAATCTGATTGTACCGTTAGACTCCCCAGAAAAAAGCACCCCAATTTGAGTATTATAACTGTTTTGACACTTGCCTGGTACAACATGAATTTTCAAAAATTGTACATAACTGCGAAAGTTATACAAACGATGAAGGGTTTCTGCACATCCGGAAGAGCATGGCTCGCTTGACAAACACAACGAGGGTAACAACGAAGTTAACAACGGAACAACAACGCGACCAGAAACAACTCCTGGTCGTGCTAAAGTTCCAATAGAACCAACGATACAGCAGGATACAACACGTGACTGCGCTGAGAGCCACCTTGAGAGAATACAAGCTGGAGGAGGCTCTTCCCATCAGGACGGGACGGGTTCATCAGCAACGGTGAGTAATTCTACAACTATAAACTTAAGAAAAAGATTATTGCTGGAAGCTGCCGAACAAAAGGCAAAAATTAGAAAAAATATGTTAGAGGAAAAAGAGCGCATCGAGCTACAACGCGTAAATGATAGATTGTCAGCGAACTTTCTTGTATAGAGTCTGGTCGGGTTCCCGCGGATACCGGTGAATTTATCATAACCTCACAGGTAGATCATGATGACGACTACGATAGACAAAGTTTAGCTAGCTCAATTCAACTTGATACAGTAAGACGTGATACGATAGATTCTGAATCATTTAGGCATCAATCAACGACGTGTGATACGCTTAGATATGGGTCAATGGAACGACTATCATACAAGAATGAGTCGTTGGGACGTCAACCTGTAGATATAGAGGGAGACGATAGATTTTCCCAATTAGGAGGGTCTCGCAACACTTTAAATAATATTAATTTGGCAAATAACCCCAACAATTCGACAATGCCCGACACTACGTTGTCACAAACACTCGTCACGGCAATAGACACTATAAAAGAACTAAAAAACAGTCAGAACGATTTTAGACATCTGGCGAGCAGGCTTACTTCAAGCAAAAAATTGCCGAAGTTTTAGGGAGACTGCCTCGAATGGCTTCATTTTAAAACATCCTTTGAAAATTCCACTCAGAGTGGAGATTACTCTGATAAAGAAAATATCGACAGATTGTACGATGCTCTAGAAGGGGAAGCGAGACCATCCGTAAGTTCTTTGTTAATCTCCTCCGCACATCCGCGAATTATAATGTCCACGCTAGAACTACGATTCGGAAACCCTAATAAAATTATAGAACGCATAGCCAATGACTTAAAAGAGTTACCTATTTTAAAGGCAGGTCAGACAGACTTAATTACATTATATATTAATTACATAATTTCCAAATGCACGATTGGGTGTGTAATTCGGTAAAAGGAATGACAGAAGTAAACCAAAGAAATCCAAATAACACTATAATTAACCTAACTGCGACAAAGGAAAGGGCATTCCACAAAACTTTAGGTTTACAATGGGACACAAAATTAGATACCATAACTTTCCGATCCTTTCGTAACGAAGACCGTGTCGAAGTTAAAAGTGTATTACAGAACATAACAAAACGTGAATTCTTGAGCGTAATCATGGCTATATATGATCCGTTAGGTTTAATAACTCCTTTTACAATTCAATCGAAGATTATAATGCAGGACGTTTGGATTAGTGGGGTTGTTTGGGACTCGGTTTTAAAAGAAGACGAATTTAGAGCTTACGAGAAATGGAAAACAATTCTGTCTAGGATAAATGAAATCTCGATCCCTAGATGTTATTTCCAACAAAACAAAGAAGTGAAAAATATAGATGTGCACATTTTCTGTGATGCTAGCGTGAAAGCTTACGCGGCTGTAGGCATACTTGAGAATCGAATATATCGATCAAACAGTAGACACTAGTATAATAGCTAGCAAAAGTAGAGTGGCGCCGTTGAAACCCCTCTCGGTCCCCCGTTTAGAATTACAAGCCGGTCTCCTAGGCAGTCGCTTGGGAAAAATTATAATCGAAGAAAGCGAGATCAAAATCGACGGGAAAATATATTGGTCAGATTCACAAACGGTCTTACTATGGATCAAATCTGACTCTAGGTCATACCAAACATTTGTTTCCCATCGATTAGGCGAAATATGTGATTTGACAGATGTATCAGAATGGAGATGGGTTCCAACAAATCTGAACCCAGCTGATGACGCAACTAGATTCTCAGATATGGTCTTGTGTGAAAATAAACGGTGGTTCCAAGGACCTCCATTCCGATCACTAAATGAAAAACATTGGCCCAAACAAGGATCCGAAACAAATGAAATAGAGGTACAATTTGCCGACTCGGAAAGAAAGAATAATATCAAATGTTTCTCTAATACGGTGACAACTTTTGAGAAATCAATTTTGCCTGACCCAAAAAGATGTTCATCTTGGAAAAAGTTTCTTAACATATTCACATGGGTATTGGCAGCGGTACAAAAGTTTAAAAATAAATCAAAAGGTACTTTCAATGTTATAACACGCTATGAGGCTGAAAAAGCAATAATACGCGATATACAGAAAAGCTCTTTTGGCCCCGAAATCGTGAACCTGAAACGAGGTGATTCCGTGAGTAAAAAAAGCCGCATTAAATCCTTAACGGCTTTTATAGGTTCTAAGGGTCTATTACGAGTTCGAGGGCGCGCAAATATATCGTGCTTCGAACCTTACAGCGGACAACCGGTTTTACTAGACGGTAAAAATCCAGTAGTTCGTTTGATAATAACCGATTATCATGTAATGTGTGCACACGGAAGCAATAATCTCGTCATAAATGAAATACGGCAAAGATACTGGATACTAGGACTAAAGAATACGTTAAAGTCC
>WNHD01002048.1:0-17536 GCA_011057455.1 Ganaspis sp. Gsp50
ATTCTTCCTTAGATCCTGTGACAGTACCGTTTGTCCATAAATTTTAGATAAGGTATCTTTCGATTCGGTGATGGAAATAATATACTTTGCTATAGGTCATTGAATTGATTTTCTTCACTTTATAAATCCTCTTTCAAGGGCGTAGTACTGCAGTTTCTATTTACTAAAAATAGTTTACTCTCTTGTTGCGTGAAATTAACCCAAAAATTATGCACAATCCACACCCATTATTGTCACACTCTATAAACTGGTGTCTTATTTTCAGACACCATTTGGTACGATTCTTGGAAGGTTAGAAATTTATATATTAATATATTATACTTACGTAAATTTAATATATCTATAAATTGAAGGTTCCCAAGGGTCATTTGTTCGTTCAATCGTTGGAGGCTTGATTCAAGCAGTTCGATTTCAAGTGTGCCACCTGCGTTTGACAAGCGTGAAAGTTTTCGTCACATTTACATGGTGTTTGCACCTATGGAGTTTTATGGTCGGTAATTTAAAAAAGAATGGGGAAAAAGCATTTAAGATTGTGCATCTTCCTGATGCTTACATGTGTTAGCAATCATCAGAAGGAATACGAGTTTCGTGTTGAGAGTAACATTTTCATTAACTTGCGGTTAGGGTAGTGCGTGACGTTGACGAGGATCCTGTAGTTTTATCTTGTCGCTTTTTTGTATTTTACCTCCTTTTAAAAGAACATCTTTCTCAAAAAAACGTGGGAGGTCTAAATAACTCTTGCCCTTGGCGAAAATAATATCCTTTATGTCGAATTATGCTCCATTACGTACACGCACTTTGTTTTTAATTTTCTTCAAAAAACTGCGGATATAAATACACATTTAAAGATAGGAAATAATTAGGGAATGAATTGAGAAACTATGTGAAGAAAGCTTTTTCAATAGGATATTATTGAAAGTTAAGCTCTTTAAAGTTCTTTATAATTTTCTTTAAAATTTATTCCAAGTTCAAGAATTTTCTTTACTTATTATCAGGACTTTTTGCCTTGTCTCAATTTTTTTCCTTGGTTTTTGTTTTCCTTTTTCTTCTTACTTTTTTCATTGTATCTAATTTTTCTATACAGTAATTTCTTATTTTCTCGATGTTTTTTCAATTGTCTTTAATTCGTCTAGACATTTTTTTCGTTTTCTTTTTCTCCAGGACTGTTTTTTAAGTTTTCCTGACACTTTTTCTAGTTTCCTTTGTCTTCATTTTCTTTTACAATCTTTTAAATTTCTCCAATATTTTTTTTCTATTTCCTATTTAAATAACTGTTTTCAAATCTGTAAATTTGTTGTTATTGTTTTTCATTTTTTTATTTCTTTTATTTCTTTTGCAAGTTTTTAACGCATCTTTTGTGTTTACGAATACTTTTTCCATAAATTATTTCTCAGTTTTCCTGAAATCTGTACAGAATTTTTGTACATTTTTTCACATGGCTTTTTTTACCATTTGAGTGATTTTATTTGCTAGTGTTCATGTACATCTGGAATCTGTGATTAAAATAAAATGACGAATGTTCATCAGTTTGCTAATCCTCAGGTGAGAAAAAGCGGATTTTCACGGTGGACACGATCGATCCTTCAGACAACCGTGTAAATGGTGTTTCGCAGCTTTCGAGACCATGTGCATGCACATGTTCATTTTCACATTTTCGTACACACATACCTATTTGCAAATGCACATTTTCGTATGTACACATTTCCCCATCCACATGTTTTAATACTTATGTAATTCCGTATATACACATTTCCGTACTTATACATTTTCTCACATGTGCATTTATATTCATATAAAATTCTCTCGTTTATACATATTTTCGTTATACTCTTTTTCACACTTACACATATTTTTGCGCATATCATTCAAAATATAGGTATATGAAATCGTATGACATGAAAAATGTTAAACATACATCGTGTGTGATTGAATAATCATACACAATTTTGTAAATCATTTTATCACATATGTATACAATTTTCATGGAACAGTACACAGATTTGATAAATCGAATTCGACACACTATATTTATGATAAAACATTCAGTGGTTTTGCTCCAGTATCTTGGTATAAAAAATGCAGACTTTGTTTATTATTATTTATCGTACTTAAAAACTGATTCTCAATATTTTTTGTTTTCGATTTTTGTCCAAATGCTGTAATTTTTATGATACTCGAAATTAGAAAGTATTTAAGAATGAAGCTGTTTTTTCGAAATTATTATGAATATGTTAATTAATGTCTGGTGGCTTTCGTAACAAAATTCTCAAGAAGCTTCGAATCCAATCAGGGCGTTTACGAGTCTGAAATATATTTCGAGAGCAATTTCAAAGTCGAATAATGCAGTTTTGTTTTTCTACATCGATTTTGGCAGTGTAATTTCCGGGGTCTGCGAAACGACCGACAACGGACCACCCTCAAATATATACCAACTGTCGAGTGCTGATAGGTGGGGAAAAGATTGGTTCTTCTCGAGAAAAAGGACACTTGTTTACAAATTTTGTGGTCAATTACAGAACTTTAAATATATAGATAGTATTTATAGATATATAATGTATTATTACACACAAAAAATATTTCTAAGGAATAATGAAATTGTTTTCTAGAATATCTGTGCATTTCGTTGCAACAGTTAAAAATTTAGCTAATTTAATGGAAATTTTTGCTGTTTCAAATAAAGCTTTTCTGCGTGTGGTTTTATGTTACATTATTATTAAATGCATCACTACGAAAATAAATTCCCTATTGAAATGAATTCAGTTCAAAATAAAATTAATTTTCATATCTTATATTCTGTTTCTGAATTTAGAAAGTTTTAATCTTTGGGACAACCAAAAGTGTTTTCCATGCAGGAAATCTTCGTATCAGACTATGCTGACTTTCTCTCACACTTCGTCTTTTAATTTAAGCGCACCCTTATCTTAAGGGTCATACTAAGTCAGACCCTCATACTAAGAATTTATTAGCTACCCTATCTCTGCTAAATAAATATCAAAGATACCTATATAATTCTTTCCATCCCGCTTCCGAATATACTTAAAATATCCCTTAGTTTCGTCCTTGAAAAATAAAAACTTGTTTGATTTCCTGAAACCGACGCGTCAAAGCTTATTTTAGTTTGCTCATTTAAAAATTAACATGGCTTGAATTTAAAAAATTGTATATGCTTTTAAATTTAAAATATCGAATAATGGTTTCTTTTATCAATAAAGAAGTGAAATTGATATTTAAATAAGCAAATGAAATAGGATTTCCTAATAGTTTTGTTTAGTTTGACTTGAAATTGTGTTATAAATGATTAAATTTTAACAACTTAAGGCAAATAATAATTTTAAATTTATTAGACTTGTACTCACGACTTATCGTGGGCATTTAATTTTCTCGTAAAAACATGTGTCATCTGAATATAAAAAGAATGATGAAATATGCACATACTGTACAAATATTGCAAATTTTTCTCTCGTTAAATTTCTAATCTCATATTGGATTTATTAAAATTTCATGTAGTTTTATATTCACAATAAATGTTTCGTGATTTATTGTTATTTCTTACGGAAATGCAATTTTATAACTAACAAAATATATTTTTATATTTTTATTTCGATTACCTATAATTATTTGTTTATAATAAAGATATTTAAATTTATGCCAGAATTATCATGTCAAACTTAAGTACCAATATAATAATTATTCTTTTCATTTATATGTCAATTTTTACAAAACAGTTTGTTGATTGCATCGGACGTACTCAGCTGTGTTAAACGTATTAAACAATTGTATTTAAAAAAATAAATGAAAAATATATATTTTAAGTTACGAATATAATAATTTTTCATTCGAAAGTTGTATGTTAATTTAACTTGAGGCAATTGGGGAAGACATACTAACGCGCACCCACATATTTTCTTCAAAAAGGGACCGGCAATTCTAATTACCATTATTTTGCGGATCCCTCCGGCGACTGAAATAAAAGAAAAATGATTGTTGGAAGCGGCCATTTGGACAAATTGACCGATTCAAACCGGACTTTGGTCCACTTGTCCAAGTGGGTGGTAATTATCAAATTAGCTGGGATATTTATGAGGCTTCTTAATTCGTAGCTTTGAACAAAACATCAGGGAAAAAATTGTTTGGTAAAAGCAACGCAAAGAAAAATTTTCAGATAAAAACACGAAAATTTAAAATGAGAATTTTAAAAGATATTTTCTTTGAGTAAGCAAATCCATGATGATAATAATTTAAAAGATTAGTTTGTTTATGTGAGATATGTTACGTGTATAGAAATAAAACTCGCTATAGATTTCGCTTTGAATGCTAAGTGCTGTAAACTCCCTTTTTCACGATATTTTGACTGGAAGCAAACAGTATTGCAAAATTGTTGCTTTTTTTCATAAAAGAAACGCACTTGGTGGCACTTTCATACGTTTGCACGTAATGTGTGTTGCCCAGGGCATGCAAACATCCTGCTGTATGGAAAGTGAAGTTGTCTTTGATCTTACTTGTTGGTATTAGTGCATATTAATCGTGTACGTGGAAGCAGTAGAGCTTTTCCAACAACGTTTCTATATATTTCTTTGCATAAAGAGAAATACTGCGCGGGTTTCTCTTGAAATGCACGTATTTCATTGAAATCAGCATTATTTACCTGCCTTGAACAATATTGTTTACCACAAAAAGAGTTTTGCAAACATTTGGCTTTGAAACAACAATTTACCTCTAATATAATTCAAAATAAACTATTTTTCTTTAATGTTAACTTTCCAGCCAGTAAAAGTGCATTGAAAAGCGACTGTCGACTATTAAAAAATATTAAAGTAGGTCATATTGTCATTTAAGGCTTTATAAATGCTTTTCCTGAATAGGTATTAAAATGGAGTTACTTGCTTTGCGGATTTCACGTTTAGTAAATATACAAAAAAGAGTGCATACTCCCTTTATATGTTACTTCAGTATAAAATTATAGTGTACACTCATCTTAATTTGAATCAGTGAAAATTTGACTGATGAAATGAAGAAAACTCATCAATATTCAATACAATATTTCAATACAATATTTCAATACAATATTCAATACAATACTCATTCCATATTGTGAATATTATATTGAGTTATTCAACATTGTCAGTAGATTTTGACGCTGATTCAGATACATGCATATTTATTATATATTTATTTATATATTTCATGAAGGAAAATCTCAAAACAAAAAAGAAACTTTAAAAAGTATACATTTTTTATAACTATACACCACTTTCTTTTACTTTTTTGTTTTTAAAACTATTTATCATTCTACTTCTGAAATATCAGTCTTCACATAATGATATGCATGAATTGAATCATATTCTATTTCTAAATTTCCACTGTTTTTCAACAAGACAAATGTCGTGCAGTTGCGTCTTGGAATCACAAAAGGAAACAGTAGCTGTACCTAAATCATCTATGAAAATGGCTAGCTCTTTAATAACTAACTATGATGAGTAAAGTAGTACTAGCTGCTTTGAATCTGGCAGTGAACCAAGACACGAACAATACAACCTTAAAATTATACAACAATAAATTGTTCTTCCTCAAAGAAAATTCAAGAGACAATATGTTCTCACTTAGATTAATATATTCCTCAAAAATAATGAGTTTGAAAACAGTTTAATTAATAAAAAACAAAATTGTTCAAGAGCATGGTGTGCGCTTAATGGGTCGCATAAATTCTGCTCCATTTTTATTACCATCCACTCTCATCATTCAGTGAGAAGATATTGGATTTTTAGATTGGTGGCTGTGGTATTTTTTTAAGTCTCTTCCCGAGTAGGCTGGTGGTGTCGTGTTCGCAAAATATTGAAATTTAATAGGTGCTATAAGGTGTGAGAATTTTTAATACAAGTGAAATTCCTTATTTACAAAATGGTTGAAAATATCGTTTAAGAAGTTCACACATGTGTGAAATGTAAGGCTGTGCTCTGCCTGCAATTTCCGATGTTTACGAAGACGTATCCACTATATATACACCCTCTTCTCATCGTGTCATGTATACACATTACACATATTGTGTGTATGTGCATGCTACAACGAGGTCCTATCTTCAATAATGTGAAGCACGTATAAACGAAACACTGAAGACACCCGATCGACGAACATTGTTTGACATAACAAATTGGTAAGCTGCCTCAATTAGCTACATGACTTCCTCCTCTTCTTAATTAGCAAATGCATATCGTTAAACTTGCTCTTACCATCCTTGTTTTATCAAAATAATGCTGTTAATTGGTTTCTCTTCGATTTATTAGAAAATTGCTGATAAATGCATTTACCAAAAATATTTTCGACAATTATTCTTCTGATATTTTGTTAGGAACTTCTTTTATATACTTCCTTTTGAACTTTTTCTCTTTAAAATTAAATATCTAAAAATACTTGAAGTTTATCTCTACTGAAATCGAATCCAGGGCATATCAATTAGTGGTTGATTGTTTTACTATACTAAGCTATTTCAAAAACAAAAAGTTATAGTTTTAGAAATATATTATTGCTCAATAGCTGGTAATATTTTTTTCTCTTTATTATTGGTCTGTTGTGGACAGTACAATGAGAAAACTATAGTCTTTTTGAGAAATCTTTAAACTATCTAATGTCGATGTGGAAGATAGTTAAATTAATTACCGTTGGTAATTTCCTGCTATTAATGAGTGCTTAAATTTGATGTGATAATTCTCGAAATATTTAAAATATATCGTAATTACAGAAAATCTAATTGACTCTGTAGAATCATACGAAAAAACATTTTTCATGAATTGTAGATGACATGTTTTTCGTGCAAGACACTCCATATTGACAGTGGATGCAATCTTTTAGTAATTTCCAAAACTGTAAACAAAAACAATGTTTCATTTATTTGTGAGGCGACTAACAAATTAGAAATACCAAAAAAATAAAAAAGTTACAAAATAGTATTATTTTATTTTATCGCATATATTTAAAGTATTATATAAATTAATTTGCGCATAACTTATTTTTTTCAGTATCATGTTATTCTTTTTTAAAATTTTATAATCTTGCCAAGAATGAAAAGACAAAAGAAAAGAGCAAGAGGGAGATTCCTACATTTCGACAAATAAAAAATGAAAAGAAAGTAAAAACCGATAATTAATTCGGTCACGTTCTGGCATTCTATTCAACTAAAGTCCACCGTTTCTGCGCTCTCTATATCTTCTTTCGTGCTCTTCTATACTTTCGACCTTTGTTTCCCATCCATCGTTGCTTTTCTTGTTCCTAATTTTCTTGGACGATTTTCTCTTTTTTCTTCAGTTGGCGAAAATGCCACGACCCCTCTTACTGTTGAGCTTGATATACACAATGACCGAAGGAACGAGAAAAGCTCGAACGAGATTGGCCTTTTTCCGATCATTCTACTTGAGTAAATTCGTATTTGCCGAAATGCCGACAACTACTCAGTCCTACATTTGGAAACTTTTTAAAGTAATTTCCTCTCTAAGTTTAACAGATTCAATTGTTCAGGACAAAAGAAAAGTTAGTCTAACAAAAATACAATATTGAATTCCAATTTCAATATAGAAATTACATTAATTGGTTAAAAATAAATTCAATCGAAATTAAATGTGTTTCGCGTATGCATATATAATAATAGAGAGTCTCACACGACTCTTTATCGAATTAATAATAAGTTTATAACTTTTAATTTTTAATTCTTTGATTAAGTTACACACATTCTTTAAATTGAGATCTAAGTTTCATTTCCTATGTATAAGAAATCATTCCGAGCTTTTCGATCGACATTAGGCAATTAACGACTGAATCGTGGATTCGAGCTGGGAAGTTTCGCCTTTCAATTTACTTTGGCGAGGGCGGAAATTAAAATCGATCATTGCAATGATATATCTCGTTCGATGTTTATCAGATTAAATGTTTTTCTATTTACTTTTAAACTAATTGTGTGATTTTAAATTGGAAGTTTCCTAATTTTCTGTTAAGTATATTTTTTCTGTGATTGAAATCTATTGTTCAGTATTTTATAGCAATATTTAATTAAAATTTCCACTGCTCTCGAGCAATGTATTATATTCGTTTAAGGGCTTGAGAAACTCGTATGCGAAAGTTCTAACGCAATTACGAAGATCGGAAGATAGAATATTAATCTGACTTTCGATAGTGGTACGAAGACGACAAGATAAGAGCAAGTGTTCCTAACTTGTTCCATAAGTTCTTTTCAAAAGTAATTAATCATTTTTAAATTCTAGTTTTCAATGAAGAGATATTAGTTTTGTCTTGGTGCAGTTTATTTGTTTGATTTGGCAAAACACATTTTGTAATCTTGTGTAGACTCCCGTGTAGAAAAATTTCGTGGCGCTAGCTAGCAGCGCTAGATACATGGTAATTTTGCATACAATCTAGCGCTGCTAGCCAGCGCCACGAAATTCTTCTACACGGGCTGACACGGTTATTTTTAGACTATGTGGGCGTTGTAGAATTCACAGAATAGTTTGGTAAATTTTACTTTCAGCACTATTCAGTTTACCAAATTTTATTATTTTTTGTTATTCTTATAAAAAATCTATTAAATTTGTGATAATCTACCTAATTCGCAATAAGCTATGTGAAACAATTCGTACATAGTATACTATGTACGAAAATGATTTCGTTTAGTGCACAATTTCACTTTTCATACACTATTTTCTTTCTGAGAAAGTCGCGCCAACTATTTTTCATCAATTCGCTGATAGGAGAAAGCCATCCAGACCAATGAGACTGAAAGTTTTAAAGAATTTTCTTAACTGTTTTGAAAAATGAAACAGGCTCGATCATTCAAGTGGACTACGTTGTCTCGTTCACTCTCTATATTTCTATTACCAGAACGGTACTTCTTCCTGTAACCCTCTCAGCACACTGACCTAGATATGCCAGAAATGCTCTTGGCACGTTGGCCAATTCTCCAACTTAGTCCTTAAAGCGCTATCTTTTTTAACAATTAATAAATTCTTCTTTGTTATAACCGCCAACTCTAGAGGATATCATGCCAAGTAATAGTAGCACAAGCACATCATGACGTCAATTAACATGAGGAATAAAATATAAAAAGATACTGATTTATTTTCACCTCTGATAATTAAGAGGAAATACTGGAAAGTCTTGTGTAGGTTGCATTCCTGGTTATGTTTAGATAGTCTGCAATGCATCTAGGCGTTCCAGTTACGTCGGTCAGTTGGAAAGTTTTTCTTGTTCAATGTGCACATCTATAAGAGTGTGTTCTTTGAAAAATTATGAACTCGACTGGAAGCACGTAGACGAAAAGAACTTTACTCCTCTTGACTGCCGTATAGCTGAAACGGTAACGATCTCTTATAGCAACCCTCTCAACATCCTGACCCAGCTGTGTCGGATCTTGGCACGTTCTCCAATCCACAATTCCTCATCATGGCGGTTTAATCCTAACAATATTATGTGCAGCTTTCATTCGATACTTGCACGAAGAAAGTTCATTCAAGCAAATGGGATGAGGTTCAATAATTCATTTAGCCTTGTTTTTTGCATTCTCTGTAATCTTGAACTTAGTTGCCGAGATATTATATATTCTATTAGAAGTGAAGTCTTATAACCCAGTGCCACCATTACAAAAATAATATGCATAAATGGATTGTCCCACTAACTTGTAAGGGTTAAGTTTACTGTGACGATTGTACATCAGATTGGCCAGAAATTCACAGAATAATATATTTTTCTTAATTTTTATTTGCTTATTTATTTACTTATATCTTTTTTAAAGACATTTCTTTTTTCTTCTACTATATACTTTCACTTTAAAGGAAGCAATATACCACACATGTAGTAAAACGGGTAGTAGATTTTGTGCAGGTTCCTTTTTACTCCTTTAAAAAATGAGCTCCAGAAGTTTTAGTGAGTTTGCGAGCAGTTCTTTTTGTTGTTTCTTCTTTTTAACCCCTTAAAAAGAGGTAAAAATTACCCTCCATGTTCACTAACACAGTGGTACAGGGAAAAGTCTCAAGATGAGGTGACCAGCATACTCATTTTGAACCCAGGTCGTTTTTATGGGTTGTTTACATTCAAGGAAGGTTTACAGAAACTTGGCTTGCATTATTCTCTTCTCGAAAATACTGCGGTAAAAATTTGCTTTAACAACCAATAGGTTTGAAAAAGTTGTTCGGAAACATGAAATGTAGGTACTCTTAACTTTTAAGCTCGATAAGCAAATGTGTTTACTTTATGATCTTAGCCAACCCTTCGGGAGTTTCTAAAGTCCGTCCCAGTCAGCATTTCGTCTTTGGATGGCACTCGGTTGACGATTAACCATCTTTGGTCCGATCATATTTTACAATCCAAGCCATCGTTAGGGTCGCGGAATTGTTAAAACCTCTAGTCAACAAATACTAAAAAGTTACGAGACAACTTTACAGTTTATGTACACATTACGAGACATTTATGGATCCAACTATTTTTAATGTGTAAACAAGCAATTTCTCAACGTATTAAAAAATATTTCATTTTTACTTACGAGCATAAACAATTATTTACAAGTGATAATTTGTAGCTGCTGGTAAAAGATCAATTATTTTAGCATTGGCAGGTGATATGTAAATTTTAGTAACAGTAGAATAGTATAGGTTGTTTTTTAGCTATACTGGTGTATTGATATGCTATTTTTGAACTGCGTATGATACTTTATGATACACATTGTATCACACATAGTATCATATGATACTATGTGTACATGGTACACATTGGTATGTAGTGCACTTCACCTAGATTTTAACTACTAAATATTTTAAGATGATATCGAAAGCAAATGAGAGTTTTCAGGCTTAAAGTAAATGTGCTTATAGCTGCGAAGTCTAGAATGTGTAATCGATCGGACGTTCAAGAGATTATTCGTATTCGAGAGAGTCTTTCGAGTAAGTATGTTGCAGGAGAGCATCAGCAAGCACTATTCCAGCATTGCGCAACAAACCGACGCCTCCTGTGACTAATTACTCGACACTGCATCCTTCGCATGCAATGCGCATTCCAACGGGAATTTGTCCTGCGGGAAGCTGACCGTCGCGTCGCTTTCTGACTTCAAAACAATGTCGACTACCACGAAGTGTGCATATACGTGGCTTAAATCAATAAGAGTAACATGTCCTCACATTTACCTTTCTTTTTTATCTTTTTTGTACTTAAATATACTCTTAGCACTTATTTCCATCAAAAATCGTCTCACTGTTTAGTAGCTATATACTAAACTATTTGTTTCCTTAGTTTTCTATACTATCTACTCAAAATGTTATTCTGTGTGATACATTTTTCATTTTATCAGCTACGTACAGGAAAAATGACAGATTGTTTTTTTATGTAGCAACTCTGTTGGAAATTAAATACTTGTTATATACATTTTTAATAATCCTATTTTACAATAAGTTTCAGTTTTTCATTAATTGGCTTGTTTATTGATATCTATTTCACAAATGTCATTTCTTTATTGACATGACTATTTTATTAGTTGGTTTTGGACATTTTTTAAGAGCGACTAGTTTCTTTATTAAAATTGCTATTTTCACAGCAGAAATGGACAAGGGTTAAGTAGTTGTATCGCGTAATAACATGCATATATCGTTACCAATAAAATACTTTACGCACAAAGTATACTCTGATGCGTGCATTTAAAGTAGTTGGAGCAGTTAGTACTTGATTTTTCTCTAAGACTAGTATAGTTAAACAAGAAACTATGATTATGGAGAATATGCGTGTAAAAGCATTGAACACACTCTCTAAATTTTTATTTGTAAGCTCTTCTTCCTCTCTAACGATAAGACAAAAATTATTTAACAGGTTTAATCAGTATTTCATTTATAAACTAACTTATTTTAAGAATAATACTATATAAATTTTGTATAGTTGATAAATACTAGAATTTTTGCAAGTACCAAATAAATTATAAATATTAAAAGTTTTCCAAGTGCTTAACAAATATACTAGAATTATGATTGCAAGTATATTTAATATAAATGTATATATAAAATTTTTAGACAAAAACACTTGGATAAAACTTATGGCCTTTATAACTACAAGTATGACTTAAAATCTACTTTTCTAAAAGTGAAAATAACTTTCATTCAAATTTGTTTTTACACTTTTTTAAAATATAGAACAACTTACAACATAAATAACAAAAATATAAATTTTCACTCATTTAAATTTAGAGAGTGTGTAATGAAACAAGACATAAAATTGAAAGAAGAATGATCGTTAAGTATCTTGGAAATTGCAAGTTTTTTTACTATAGTAATTCCCGTTAAATTAGTGAAGTTTCCAGTGAACGAATCACACATAGCCGTTGGCTTTTATGGAAATGGAGTCATGGCTCTGCGATACGTTTAAGTGCACTTTATTTAGAGTGATGCACATAGGATACGGAAATACAAACAGGTATTTGTCTATACTTGTTTGTTGACACATGCGCTTGTATTCACATTACTATACATAAGGACAAATGTTTTCAGTGCCTGAAAAAAATCAGATAAGGATGTAGGGACACGCTAAATAGAGTCGGTTTGCAAAATGCTTATAATAAAACGTAGCTTTAGATCTACATTGATTTTCCCTCTTTTATTTATAGGTCAAAGAACTCTAATTGAATACTTTGTCGTACATTGAAAAATAAAATTAATTTATTTAGTATAATGTACATATAGACTGAATTACAAATTCGTTTGTTTATCAAAAACAAACAATTATTTTACATCTTGAATTATACTCTATTATTGTTAGTGCTTTGTTTACAACTTTTATGTTGATAATATTAATAATCTATGAAAAAATATATTTATAGTGGAAGACGGATATATATCCCGGACGAGAAATTTCGAATGTAACATTGAATTTAAAGGGGATAAGAGTTGGGGTTGAAGTAGGAAGAGGATGAAGGGGGTCTTGCAGGCGAGAAACAAGAGTGAGAGGGGTTGAATGGTTAGGGTAAGAAGGGAAGGGGTGGAAGTACTGAAACGCAGAGTACTACGGGATGGGTTCTCTGGTGTGTGTCGGTGGGTCGATCGGTATCTGGGTCGCGGGTTTTGGCAGTAGACCCAGTACTGAGACTCGTTTTCTGCTCTCCACTTTGTACTTTATCTCGTTATGTTTTTGGGCGCGAAATTTGAACTATGTATACATTTTCTCAAATTATAAACAAACATGTCTTTTACATATTCGGAGGTATGGACTCTTAAACGCCTGGGAGATTGATGAGTATGGTCATTCCCCTTGTAATAAAATTCAAAAAGAATTCTTATTTTTAGGAAAAGTGGTTTTATAATATTTTCCATATTTAAGGAATCTAAACTATTGATATAAAAGGTATTTTTTTTTCTTTATATTAATAATTTTAGTTAGTACTAATTTTAGTTTATTATCAAAGCTACTTTAGTGTTTTTAATATTCGTCTTCACTGCAAAAAGAAGTATTCTGACAATGACTACAGAATTACTTAAAACATTTTAAATAAAGATGTGTTAAGTAACTTTTTGTAATTTCTTTTAAGATACTTTGTTCTGCAGCGTTGATTCTATTAAATAAATTGTATATTCGATTGAGAATATGTTGTCATGAACGTTAGCCATTTTAATTGATTAAAAAGCAGTGAGGATATTTGGTCACTCAATATGCAAGGTTTATTACTCATTCAGTTTATATCACACAAGAATTTTTGCTCGCAAGCTCTGCTGCGAAATGTACTTATTTGTAAAAGCATGCTTTTAAATGTACACGAGAAGTAGGTAATGCAGAACGTGTTGGACTCCTTTGTAGTCCATATACTAGATACAACGTGATTTTTTTTATTTAGAGGTAGTGCGAAAATAATAAATAATTAAACTGCAATATTCTTGACAATGCTCTGCTGTGAAAAAAGTATATTTCTGTTTCATCAATCTTTCTAAAGCCATAGCATTTTCAAAATGTGTTCGAGCAAAAAGCAGTTTCTTTTTTCTTCGACAATGGTTGACGATTACGTGTC
Organism: Ganaspis sp. Gsp50; assembly: GCA_011057455.1. NCBI lineage: Eukaryota > Metazoa > Arthropoda > Insecta > Hymenoptera > Figitidae > Ganaspis > Ganaspis sp. Gsp50. Next base: position 14,012 of record WNHD01002048.1, read on the forward strand.
GATACATGAAAAGCAATAAACTTCTACATCCTCTATTCCTGTCGAAGTGAAAAGCATTAAGAAGTTTGTACATTACACTTGTATAAGATTTTCTTGGTATTCTTTACATGGTTTGTGTTTTCTCTTGACAATTCACTTTCTTTCAATGCTTTCGTGTTCTTCTCTTACGTCATTGTAACAATTAGCAGGGTGGCCGCAGGTCAGGGAAAACCTGAAAGTGAAGGAATTTTGATGATCAGGGAAAGTCAGGGATTTATATTAAAAGATTTAAGGTACACTCCAAACACTACACTTTTTAAGAACAATTGGAATTTTAAAAGAATATTGACTTTTCACTTTTTTGCAAATTTCAAGGTGTTCCTGAAATTGTTTTTGCATTCTCATCTTTGCTTTCGATTCAGAATAAAGAAAGACGATTTGCCTGTTGATAGAAAACCAGATAGTTTAGGAAAAGTCAGGGGAATTTGAAAAGAAAAATTTGCTGTCACCCTGAATTAGCCATTTGCCCTGTACGTTTTCTCTTGTTAAGCAATTTTTTTGTTTATTTTTCATACATAAATAAATGATAATAAATTGCAAAGTGAAGAATACACACATTTTTCTAGACTTAAACATACATGGATATAATTTGCTCTTGATGCATATATGTATTTGATTCATACATAAATACATACTTAAATACTTACATTCAAATGCAAAATAAAAAAATTCTGGAGAAGAATTCAATTCAATAGATACAGCTGTACTAATTTCAGTAGAAGCACGGAGAGGAAATTGCTTTCAGCATTAGTTAGTAAGGGAAGAGGAAATGCTAAGAAATACCTCGAGATATTAAAGGTTACAAATGCAAATGTAGAACGCGTCAGAGAAGCTTGTTGGTAGCATCTTGCGTATACTCAATAGACACTCCGAAGAAATCTTACAGTGCAAATTGGATTTTTTCTTTTCTATTTTTCATACCTAAGTGAAATTCCATGTTTTCTGTTAGCAACTGGGGCACATGAAGTTATTAAAATCAGTTTACATCGAAGTTTGCGAATCAAATTTTACATTCATAATGTTATATAAAGCTTCAAAAACAATGTTTAATGTTGCCATAGCAATTTTTACTGCTCAGTTAACAAGGATTATCCTTTAGTCCATTATCCTTTAATAATTAATCGAACAGTGATTTATAGTTTATCTTTTGAAAATATATAGTTTTAAGGAGGATTTATCATGTGCACCAGAAATTTCAGTCATCTTCCGTTCTCAAGTTTGACGTACGTTCCGAGACATGAATGCATTTAAGAACCATCGTCACCTTTCGCAGTCGCTCAAGCCTGTCATCACTTTCGTTCAGGGTATAACTGCAAATTTTCATTCTCTTTCATCCTATGTCGTGTGTGGCTTTATCCTTTAACCAGAGCGGATGCAATGTTTATTTCGTTTATCTTTTGTTTCTGTTATAACTCTTTGTTAATCAGATAAATCATTTGCTTGCCCATCAAGTTACTATTGACTAGAATCTTTTTTTAAAACGTCGAGTATAGGGAATATAGGAATCTTTTATACAGTGTGTCGGGAAAGTTGATAAAAAATACCACTGATTTTATCATATCCTAATGACCTCACTAATGGTATTCAGAATATTAACAAAAAATTTGTAATCACCTCAGCAAACTTTAATTTAATATCATATTTTCTAGAAACATTAAATATGATATTAAATTTTGTATATCAGGGTTGCCACAAGTCAGGGATATAAAAAAATCGATGAAATTTTATGCATTTTAGAAATACTGAACTTCTCTGGATCAGCTTGAATTTTAAAAGAAATTCTTCAGCAAATTCCATTTCATTAACAAAAATATCATGCTTCACATTTTCGCAAATTTGCATGTGTTCCTGAAATGTTTTTTAGATTATTCTTTTTGCATTCGATTCTCCAGAAAAAAGCACCCCAATTTGAGTATTATATAACGTTTTTAACACTTATCAGGATCAATTAGCACTTTGGAAAAGAATGCATAACTTTTTAATTTTTTTTTTTTCAAGAAAAATCTTGATTAACGTTTTTGCAAATTTGAATGTGTTCCTGAAATTATTTTTGGATTTTCTTTTTTTTACTCAAATCAGTGTTAGAAAAGAAGAAATTTTATCCATACTAGAAAAACTACACTTCCTTAGATCAATTTGAATTACAACAAAAAGTGTGCAACAATTTTTATTAAATTTAAAAAAAAATCATGTTACATGTTTTTGCAAATTTGAATGTGTTCCGGCAATTTTTATTAAAATATTCTTTTTGCATTCGATTTCTCAGAATAAAGCGCCCTAATTTGAGTATTATAATGTTTTTGACACTTGCTTGGTTTTATTAATGGAAATTATTAAAAGATAAAACATGCTTCAGATTTTTGCAAATTTGACAGTGTTCCTGAAACATTTTTTTAATTTTCTTTTTTTTATTCGACTCACTATAAGAAAACAAAAAATCCTATGCATATTGGAAACACTACACTTCTCTGGATCCATTTGAATTGTAAGATAGAGTGTTCATCAATTTTCACTATTCTTTAGAGAAAATCATGTTCCATGTTTTTGTAAATTTGACTGTGTTCCGGGAATTTTTATTAAAATATTCTTTTTGCATTCGATTCCCCAGATAAAAGCACCCCAATTTGAGTATTATAACGTTTTTGACACTTGCTTGGATCTATTAAAATTTTATAAAACTGTGTCGATGTAAAAATGGAAATTTTTAACAGATAAAACATGTTTCACATTTTTGCAAATTTGACAGTGTTCCTGAAACTTATTTTTAATTTTCTTTTTTTTATTCGACTCTGTATAAGAAAACAAAAAATCCTATGCATATTAGAATCACTACACTTCTCTGGATCAATCTCAATTTTAAGAAAGAATGATCATCAACTTTCACTTTTCTTTAGAAAAAATCATGTTCCATGTTTTTGTAAATTTGACTGTGTTCCGGAAATTTTTATTAAAATATTCTTTTTGCATTTGATTCCCCAGAAAAAAAGCAACCCCATTTTAGTATTATAACGTTTTTGACACTTGCTTGGTTCTATTAAAATTTAAAAAAATTGTGTCGATGTAAAAATGGAAATTTTTAAAAGATGAAACATGTCTCACATTTTTGCAAATTTGACAGTGTTCCTGAAACTTTTTTTTAATTTTCTTTTTTTTATTCGACTCAGTATAGGAAAACAAAAAATCCTATGCATATTAGAAACACTACACTTCTCTGGATCAATCTCAATTTTAAGAAAGAATGCTCATCAACTTTCACTTTTCTTTAGAAAAAATCATGTTCCATGTTTTTGTAAATTTGACTGTGTTCCGGAAATTTTTATTTAAATATTCTTTTTGCATTCGATTCCCCAGAAAAAAGCACCTCAATTTAAGTATTATAACTTTTTTGACACTTGCTTGGATCTATTAAAATTTTAAAAAACTGTGTCGATGTAAAAATGGAAATTTTTAACAGATAAAACATGTTTCACATTTTTGCAAATTTAG
>WNHD01002049.1:3342-19711 GCA_011057455.1 Ganaspis sp. Gsp50
ATTTGTTATTCTTTCATTATTATTTTTCATTTGTTATTCTTTCATTATTATTTTTCATTTGTTATTATTTTATTACAATTTTTCATTTGCTATTCTTCATTCATTATTCATTCTTTTGTTATTCTTTCATTATTATTTTTCATTTGTTATTCTTTTGTTATTCCTTATTTATTATTCTTTATTTACAATTCTTTATTTATAATTCTTTTTTTACTATCCTACTTCATTTTTTACTTTACTTAATCTTCATTATCATATAATCTTTCGCAAATAAAGTACGGATTTTAAATTCTAAAAAGTTGAGCTTTCTTAATTTATGGCTAAATGAATTTAATCCTAAATACACTGTTAATAAGCCCAATAGCAGATGGTACTCTGTAAAATTTATTACTTGAATTATCGGGATACTGTTTCTCTGAATATTTAGAAATTTCTGTAATTTTCTTAAAATAGATAATTAATAATATAGTTTATCTAAAAACGATTAAAATACTATAACAATCAGAAAAAGATTTCTTGCAATACTCAAAATATTCTCTAAAAATAAATATATTTAAAATTTGGCCAAACGATAAAAGCGAATTGACAAATCACTTGTACGTAAATTGTAATATAAACATTACAATTTTATAAACTGATTATGAAACTTTCTAAATTTCTTGGAAATGACAAATTCAATAAAAAAAAAAATAAAACATTTAAAAAATTAAACTAATTTCTAACAAATTTAGAGAGTTTGAAAAGTATTATTGTTGATCCTCAATATCGATTCGAAAATAGTTAGATAAATTGTTTATTATTAAGATCAACTGTTAAAAAGATAATGATTATGAATCTTTTTGTACATCGATTTAAATGAATGTTCATTCAGCTCGCATATAAATAATATATGAAAATTAAAAAATTCAGTGTTTATACTTGTTTCACGAGGAAAAATTTTCTTGGTCATCAATTTAGAAAAAGTAGCATAAATTACATTGTTTCAAAAAATAATTTAAAAAGTTGATTCTGCAAAAAGCTTTCTATTATTGTTGATACATATAAATACAACAATAATTATTTTTATTTTACTTCGAATTTCAACTAAACAATTTCTGTGTAAATTTTCTAATAAAACTGCAATGTAAATAGGCAGACATTTATGTTTATTCATCGAATCATTGTAAATCAAAATAACTATTGAATTATATTTTTTTATCAACATAAAAAATTGATGACCGTAATATTTTTTCTGTGAAACAGTTTGTTATAAATTGGCGACAAAATTAATTAAAATAACAGGGTTTATGAGCAATGAATTCGTGTACTTGTAATAAATCTAGCGAATTTAATTAATAGGCACTTTATAAATAAGATCGTATTAGATGTAAATATTATAAGAAAGTTGTAAATTTTAAATAATCTGAGCTGAAATGTCATAAATAATTGTGATTCACTGATAGATTGAAAGTTTGTTCTATGAGTTATTTAGTAGTTAGGTAATGTGAGAAAAAAATGTCAAATTTGATAATCCACAATAGCACCAAATATGATTTTTAATATTAACATTAAACATTAACAAATATTGTTATTACATTGTTTAGACATTCGTGATTCAAATTGCTAATTGCATATTATTACATATAATTACATTAAATTATTCATTCCATTTTTCAAAATTTTTTAATTTCAGTTGATTGTATTTTGATTAACAAAAAAAAAAGTCAAAATCGATTTTAATTAATTTCTGCTCTACTATACTGCCGTACGAAATAAAAACTTAGGTAAGTAACAATACGAGCATTGTTTTACCTAAGTTTTTATTTCGTACGGCAGTATATTTTAGTAATTAATAAAAAAGTATATAATTAAAATTGGGCATTAAATGAAAATAACAAGATTAGTAATGAAATATTTGATTTCAAATAATCTTTTTTAATAATATTTTGTATATATTGATTTCGATTTCTATGATCGTATGTCGATAAAAATAATTTTCTTTATAATATTTTGTATAATATATTGATTTAGATGTCTTATAATTTTTCGTATGTCGATAAAAATAATTTTTTTTATAAAATAAAATATTTTGATAATTTGTTAAAACTTTATAAAATAAAAATCAAATTTTGGTGCTGGGTATTAAGAAATTGCATGAAAAAGCGAAAAATTGTTCATATTAGAATCTTTAATTAGCAATCAAAATTTTGTACCATTTATAGCTTGTATATCCTTGATTGTCTCGAAAGGTGAATGAACAATAAATTTAGTTTTAGTATTTATTTCTTGTTTATAAAACTGGCAACATCCATTGCAACAAACTACTTAGTTTTCTAGTCTACGAGTAACGAACATGTATTTAAAAAATACTGACAGTTAAATAAAGCAGTCATTAATTATAAAAAAAAGATTATGAAATTATAAAATATAAACGTAAATAATTTTTATAAAAATAATCACAAAATGGTTTTTATTTTTTATAAATAACACCTCAGTAATACATTCTATGGAAAGTACAAAGAGAATTTGCTTTTTTATGGCAACATTTTATGTTAAACGACTAACAGCCTCTTGAATGTAAAAAATATACATTTCACAAATTTATATTTAATCTAACTTACATTTTATATTATATTTATTTTGCATAAAAATAAATTAACATATTAACTCATACTTATTAAATTACATTGGTGCAGTACAAAAGGAAAGCAAATAAGGACAAAAGATATTCGTTGTTGAAACTAAAATAAGTATTCTTTATGAATTTGTTTTGAAATAAAATAATTTGTTTTAGCACTCGTAACAATTACAAATTCAATTTTTATCACATTATTTGCTCTTTTAACACAATATTAACCATGTAGGACAGTGAAATTTTTTCACAAACTCGAATTTAAATTACTTTATAATCATAAATTAAAAACGCTTTTACGGAATATAAGAACAATTTGAAATTACGTTTGAAATGAATCATGAAACCATGTATTATTAATTTGATTATTTTTCAAGAATTTTGTTTAACGATTCTAACAAAACAATCTACGTTCTTTGGCCTCAGGACTAATTTCTGTTTAAATAAAAATCAAATGCAAATAATACATGGTTAGTACATTTTTAAAAATATGATTTTCAAGTTCTCAAAATTCGTACTTCGAAACATTGGGTGAGAATGTTACTCTTTTATTTGTTTTACTGGAAAACTTAGGTGTCAAGACAATTATACCTTTTTTCTCGAAATGTTTTAGCCTAGGTGATCTACGATTTTCAATATTTTCTTTAATCGAAATATTTTTCACAGGCGATGATTGTGTACCTTGAGAAGATTCAGAAAAATCCATAGCAAAACTTGCATCCATGTATTCAAGATGTTCATACTCTTTGTAGTTATTATTTGTTTCAGAATCATCTTCATCCATTTTTGAGCTATTCGGTTCACAATTACTTAAAACGATTTCTAAATTGTCATTCGTTTCACAATCATTTAAATCGATATTTGAATTATCATTTGTTTCACAATCATTTAAATCGACTTTTGAATTGTCATTTGTTTCACAGTCATTTAAATCGACTTTTGAATTGTCATTTGTTTCACAATCATTAAAATCGATTTTTGATTTGTCATTTGTTTCACAATCATTGAAATCAATTTTTGAATTGACATTTGTTTCACAATTATTTATGTCGAATTTTGAATTATTTGTTTCACAATTATTTACGTCGATTTTTGAATTGTTATTTGTTTCACAATTATTTGTGTCGATTTTTAAATTGTTATTTGTTTCGCAAATATTTATCTCGATTTTTGGGCTGATGTTAATTGTTTGACGATTTTTTCTATCAGTTTTTTGATTTTTGATTATTTTACAATTAACAGTAGCTACTTTTAAATTATATGTTTCATTCTTACTTACATCATTTTTCTGCTTTTCGTATGATGGAATGTCGATACGGTTAAGAAGAATTCGAAGATCTTTCATATGATTCTTATCAACGCGAGAAAAAATTGATTTTCTTGCTTTTGATACTCGTTGAGAAGGTGACATTTCAGTCAAATTTAAAGGTTGTTTCAAAGCCTTTAAGAGGGATCGTGTTTGAATTCGCTGTGAATTTGACTCTTCCAACGCGGAATTTTCGCAATTTTCATTTCCTGCGTCGCTTTCCTTTTTCTCTAGTTCACTATCTTCTACTTTTCTCGTTTCTACCTTTTTATTTCGTTTCGCTCTTTCATTTTGTTCTTCATTTTCCTTTCCTTCTTCACTTTTCTTTTCCTCTTCACTTTTCTTTTCCTCGACATTCTCCTTTTCCTCTCTTTTTCTTTTTTCGATACTTTGTGTTTCTTTTTTCATTTCCTCAACTGCAGTTTCCTTCTTCATTTCCTGCTTATTTTTCGCTTCCTTTTCTTTTATTATAGCAGGTAATTTTAATATCTCTCTTCGAAGAATCGACGGATTTATCTTTAATTTATTTCGAGATTTTGATCTCTTGTTTTTCATGGACGTTTTCAGACTTTTCTTTCCTCTTTTCTTGCTACTAATGCTGCATTTGTGCATTATTGGCACAAGGTCTGTATAACCGGAAGTGATGGGATTAAACATTGAAGGTTTAATCAAATTTTTCTTGTATACAATAGACCCGAGAGGTTCGACTTGATCAGGAAGATTAAATCTTAAATAGGTTATCGATGGAGTTTCGGGTTTAGAAATAATTGATATATCTCTATACAGTGTCGAAAAATTATAAGAGGCTGATTCCCGTTCGATATTTTGATTTAATTTTTCAAAACTCAACTCTTCTACTACACTCGCCGGAAATCCAAGAAAATCTTCCATTCCGCAGAGAGATTCCGAATCAAAAGTGTCCATTGAATTGGGTGAAATGTTCTGATTTTGAAATGTACTTACTTTGGCAGAAATTTGATTAATGTCGAGATTTTCGGGTCGATTGGAATTCTCTTCATATTCATTTTCTCGACAAAGTAAGATTTTCGTTTCACATATTTCGTTTGCAATTATTTTCGGTTTATTACAGGTGACGGTTTTAGAAGGAGAAATCTCAGGGGATTTATCGGACCAGCTGTTGTTCGTTGCAACTATGACGCTCTTTGAAGTTGAATAATCGTTGGTATTTTTCATGGATTCGGTGGATGAAACTTCGGGCATTTGAATATCTTTGGTCGTCAAATCTGCAAGTTTATCATCGTAGGTGCAGTTGTGATAAATTTCATCTTCTGTGTGAGCTATTATTTTCATTGCAAAATCAGGAGCTGGATGTGTAGAGTTAATTCTGAAATTAGTACTCCTAAGTGAATATTTAAAATTGCTTCCGTCGTTTTGTTCATCGAAAATTTCGACAGAAGACACACACTCATTGGAAGATATTTCATTCAGGGAAACTGTGTCAGAAAATTTAGAATCTGTTTCTGCAGGTGAAATAACGCCTATTTGTCTGCATTCAATCAACTGTTGTTTTAAATTCTCTGCACTTTCAGATTTTTTATTAATCCCCGTGATTTGGTGGGTTTTTTTCGAAACTTTCATTTTAGTGTGGAATATTTATTGTCTGAAATTAATACAATTCAATTCTTTTAGATTAGATGAACAAGGTTCACAAGTGTAATTAATACTATTATTTATAAAAATAATTAAAACTAAACTATTTATGATAAAAATGATTTAATATATAAAAAATGTTTACTAAAAATATCAGAAGAATCATGATTAAAAACATAAGATGTAAAAATTAAAAACACTAAGTATTTAATAGTGGAACTTATAATTAATATATTAATTAATTATATTAATACTTTATTTAGTAAAAAATTGAGTTTTTCTGAGGAGTTGATTGTTTGTTTTACTTATTGATTCAGTTTTAAATTGATAAATTTAAAATACGCTTATTAGTCAAATTTTATTTTCTCTTTAACTGAAAATCCTAATAAGAGGTACTAATTTAACTGAATCAAATTTCTAATGACGTAATTGCATTAGTCAATATGCTCAACTAGAAAATATACATATAGATTTAATTAGTCTTCACTAAACGTCGATAATAATAGATTATCACTGAGCAAGAGTGCGAAAAATTTAAAAATTCTAATTAACAACGATTATGCTGGTAAGAATTTGACCATAACTAATTTTATTTTATTTTTGCAATTTTGTTCTAATAAAGAACTGAAAACAAAACATGTGTACTGTTAAGCAATGTTTAAAATTTTAATTAAATTTAAAAACATATTCTGAATTATGGATTATGAAAAATGTAAGATTTTTAACAGTTTATTTTAGTGATTTTCACTAAAAAAAAAGTAAAAACTAAACTAACTTTTTTTCACTAAAACCTAAGGAAAAGAAGTAATAAAAATAAGATTATTTAGGACGATAGATTAACGACTTTAAGCTCTTTAAAACTTCAGAGCTTCTAGAGGTCTTAGGACTAAAGTTTTAGTATAAGTAAATGGCTTAGGATTTTGTGTAAATTTGTGAGCAAATAAAACATCACAATTTTTAATAGAAAATTGGGAAAATATTTTTGAAAATACAGATAAATACTTTATCATGTAAATAGAAAAAATAGTTTCTACTAATGAAAACTGTCATTGATGAGTCTTTCATATAACCTCGGAATTAAGAGTCAAAATATAAAGAAATGTAATAAATGATTTTGATTTAATTGAAAGATAAGAGTGAAAAAACAAGATCTAATTTTTGAATTTTCAAACTCTATTAATTTAATAACTAGAATTCTAGAAACTTTGAAAAAAATAGTGTTGATGAAAGTAATAATGTAGATTGATAAATAAAAGAAAGGAATTTAAAGTCGACATCTGGAGCGTCATACAAAAAGAAAAATACATGTGCGTAGATAATAACACGTGGTCATAAACTCATTTTCACAAAAAAAAGTTGATTACCAGTTACACGATATTTGTTCATACTTTTTATATAATTCACAAACCAATATTATTGTAAATAAGACTGACTTCAAAAAATTATAATAATAAGATTAAAATCATTGAACATAATATCCTTTGACCTAACCTAAAAATGCAATTAACGTTGGAAAAAAGACTCTTACCTTGTATGATTATTTAAACGTATAATAAAGTGCGAGAATTGCGCATGAAATGTTTGTAAATATTTATAAACTCAAATTGACGATCCGCATAAATATGACAAAAATACACATTTCGATAAACGTCCTTTGAACAATTATTTCGCCGGTTAAATGACAACAATACGAACAAGCAAGAAGAAGCTGGTTCAAAGATAAACTACTCTCTGCTCGTACGATAAAGTAGATTTCTCATTCTTTGAATTTATTTTTCTAATCCTTTTTTAAACAATACTCATAAATTTATTAATCAAAGAGAACACTGAACATAATATTTTATTTTTATTTACAAATTTCAGTCAAAAATGTCTGCTAAAGACGGAATTAATATGCATTCATAAAATTCTGAATTGCAAAGTCAGAACTGAATCTATAATAGGACCTCTTTTTTAATCGATTAAAAAAATGTTTCCGATGATTAAGGGTATCGCAATAATTAGGAATAGATGTATTTTCAGCTCCAATGTTAACTCAAACTTGGGTTAACCAAATTTATCAAGTAAGCAATTAAGCATTTAATGAGCTTCGAATAAACATTAGCCTCAGGCTCCTCGAAATTTTGACCCGGCACTGCGCACTTCAATAGTATATTTTGGCGCTTTTTTCGACTGTAATATTTATATATTTCAAACGTATTAAAGTAAAGAATCATAATTAAGCCTTAATAAACAACCAAATTAACACATTAGTGAAATAAATTATAAAAAGTACGTTTCATAATAATTAAAACAAAACAAAACGATGTGTAAACTATAATAACAACTCGATTTTTATTTTGTGATAACAAGTTTTGAGAAGGGGAATACCACGCCTATGTATTGAACTTTGTGATAATCATTTTGAATGGGGGAATACCAGCCCCTGTGCATAGATTGCATTTTAACAGCCATGAAATTAGTGTTATTTGAGTTGTATTCATAATTGCAAAAAAATTTTCTTATAAAATTGTTAATATTATTGTTATTTATCTCTTTTAGAGTATTTATTAATCTGTTTTAGAGAATTTAAGATGTATTAAAGTTGAGAAACTTAAAACTTAACATTTTTAGACTATAAAAAATCGTTATAAAAAATAAATGAAAAAATGTTTTGACAATTATCATGAAAAAGAATTTTATTTTTTTAATTTATATTATACTTTGCATTTTAAAAATTCTTTACAGAAGACATATCTTGAAAAAATGTTTTTGTTCTTATTTGTAGTACATATTGCTGGTTTTTAATAAAAACCAAAAGAAATCATTACTGTTTGTACAAAATTTACAACTGTAAAGAATACTGGCTTTAATATTTATTAAAAAATCAGTATTACTAATGACTATAATAAAAATATATTAATTTAGCACTTTTCTCAGAACTCAATACTATTAATATTTATTTATTAATAATTATTATAACTAATATTATAGCAACGAATAAATTTTATTATTATGACTGACATTTTTTTTCGTGAACGCTAATTAATTATTTTATTTTATTACTTAAATAACTTAACAATATTTAACAAATTTGATCGTTTTTATTAGATTTTGGAATATAATTATATTTTAATGTTCTTCGAATTAATAACAATATCCATAAGATATTCAAAATCAAATAATAAATCAACTCGTTGAAATCTTGAGAAACCCCTCATTTAATACTATTTGAAACTTATCCATAATATTTAATTTGTAAAAGTTTATTTTATAAATAATTTATAATTTTACGTTAAGAACAATAATAAATATATTACATGGTATTGAGCAATCCACTATTGATACATAACAGTTAATTTCATCGCCGAAAAGTAAGATAATCAATTTCACAATATTCAGATTCTTCAAAAACTATAGAAATAACTTCTTACCTATACTTAAAAGTAAAATTCTCAATATTTTTCTAAAAAAGCATCACTAGCTAATTAATACTAGATAATTAATTGACCACTTGACCAATTGAAATAAAATTAAATTCATTCAACAAAAATATCGAATTTACATTTATCCTTTTTTGAATTTTAACAATAATATTGCTATTGTTAGAAAAGCAATGATCCAAACGAAAGTTGCAATAAATCCTTCATAAACTGTAGGTTCTGAGAGGGCCCAACCTCTGGCCACCATTGCCCTAAATGATTCCGTACTTTTTGTCAGAGGCAAAATAAAACTAATGTATTTTAGAACCTGATGCATGCCTTCAATTGGCCAAATAACTCCACACAACATGACAATTGGCAAAAAGGAACCCATCGCCATATAAGTAGCACTTCTTTCATTTTCACAGGAACATGCCACAACAAATCCTGAAAATTAAATTAAAAAATTAACAAGAATATTATTAAATAATACTTGACGTCAAAAATTCTGTGAAAATTTGAATAAATAATACTAGTTAATTAAATAAACAAATTAACAGAAATATTGTTAAATAATACTATATTTAATTAAATTAAATATAAAATAAAACAAGAATAGATATAAAGAATAGATAGAAAATAAGAATGCACAATTATTACATATCAACAAATTCACTCTTTTAGAATACTCCTTTTAATCAAACATGTAAATCAGAACAAAAGAGAGAATCTGAATATAGGAAAACAAATAAATGAAGTTTAATATAACGCAAAAGAAATTAAAAATCAAAGAAGAATCTACAAAACTGCGAGAAAGTGAAATAAAAAAAAACAAATAAAAAAGCTAAATAAAAGAGCTAAATAAAAAAGCTAAACAAAAAAGATAAATAATACAAGTAAATACAGATATTAAAAAAATAAAAGCCGAAACGATTTTATTTCTGTTCCAATAGAATAGATGTTTATTCAAAATATGGAAATTACCGAAGCACATTCCACACAGTCCAGTGAGAATTGTTAAAATTGTCACCAAAACCAAATCTCCTTCACACGTTATGTTAAAAACAGCAAAAGCGAATATCAGAACCATGAATGATTGACCTGTCATTACCATAAATTGTGTAACAACTTGTCCGAAAAGAATTTCAGTTCCTGTTACACCTGAAAAATGTCAAATATATTTTTTAATGACATCTAATCATTTTTTTAAATTTTTTTGTAATCATTTTTTAAAATTGTAATCTTTTTTTAAAATTGTAATCAGTTTTTATAATTTTTTGTAACAATTTTTTACAATTTTTTATAGTAATTTTTTACCATTTATTGTAGTAATTTTTTATCATTTTTGTAGCAATGTTTTTGTTTTTGTAATCATTTTTTACATTCAAGTTAATTATAAATTAATTTTTTTATGTAAACTTACCGGAAACTAAAGTTCTTTCAAGTAAGCCTTCATTTCTTTCTAATAACATGGCTCCTGATGTGAGTGCAACAGACAAGAAGAAAATTATTCTAAAATGTAAAAATTACAATTTAGATATTTCCTGTAATTAAGTTTTGTATAATTAAATTATAATATGAGAAATTTCTCACGTTAATATAACTCCAGGAGCAGCAAAATCTGTAAAGTTTGGCTCTTTTGTTCCGTAAATTGGAGTTCTGAACTGTAATTAGGTAATTGAATCGAAATAAAGAATTAATTAAATTAAATTAAAAGCAAATGAAGTCTAAAGCAAAAAATATAAAAGTGAAGTGTTTGAAGTAAAAATATATCAAATCGAAGTATTTAAAGATATAAGCATTGTTTGTACTATCAAAAATATGTGGAAGAATAATAATAGAATGTATAAATAAAATTATTATGAAAAATAATAAATAATAATAAATAAAAAATAATAATAATAATTAAAAAATAATAATAAATAAAAAATAATAATAATATTATATAATAATACAGAATAGAAATTAAATTGAATTGTGTTAAACACAATAATTTCTTTAACTGTATTTCTTCTTTCTTTCTTCTTCTTTAGTTGTGAATCAAGTAATTTTAAAATAATAAAAAAAGTAATCGTAATTAAACGTAATAACATTTAAATTAACTAAAAATTTAATAAAACTGAAATTAGTATCTTACATCTACAGGTAGCGAGGCTAATTTTTCGCTGTAATTGCAAGCCACTATAAAATCCCTCGCAAAGTCTTGATAAGAATATAATAAATCCCTCTGAAGAAGTTGGCCAATTTGTTGATCTGAAAAATAAAGTTTCAGCTCTTCAAATCAAGAAACTTTTAATATAGAAAAATTTACCGTTCCCATATTAGTTTAATAAAATATTATCCAGTAATGATTCGATGATTTAAACCCCCGGACATTAAAGCACTTGAACAATTAATTAAATAATACATTCATAAAAATAAATGAATATAAATAAAATATTCTAATCAATCAACAATGAAAGATCAATATTATTTTAATTACCTTGAAAGTAAAAAAAAAAGTAATTTATTATTTTAAAATCTTTTTTCATTATAATAATCATTTCAATTTTAAAAGTTCTCTTTAAAATAAATTTCTAAATAAATACTAAGCTCGGATTTTTAATATTATTATTAATAATGTATATGTATTCTTAAATGGATAAAAAAAAAATAAAAACAAAAAAAGAAATGAAATGAAGAAAAAAGAGAAAAAAGGAAAAAGAGAAATAAAAGAAATAAAAAAAGAAATAAATAATATCACAATAATATTTGTCAAAAATTGTTGATTGACGAAATTTGTCTCTTTAAATTCCTAACTTTTTTGTTTTTCCCTTTGAAGATGCTTTTTATTCAATCCAACCCAATTGTCTGCTTTAGTTATTTTTCAATCGTTCAAGCGAGAAAAAAACACATTGTTATTTAAATAAATGTTCACTCACTAGACATATCCATGACAACGTTCATATCCGCAAAGGCGATAGTACTAGCGTCAGCATCTTGTCCATCATTGATTCTATTTTGTAAGGACTCGGAATAATTCGATGGGAATGAAATAGCTGCCCAAGCCCAACCTTTCGTAACAGCATGTCTTGCTTCTTCGTCGGTATCGTACGGTACAAAATTGACTTTCCGTTTTTCTAGGTGACTCAAAAATCTACAACTTAATCGAGTCCCATCACAGCCCACAGATGGAATACACATATCCATACTATTATTTAATTCATTGTTTACTATTGCCACATTTAATCCCACCGGGTCCTTTCCAATTGAGACACAAAATAGAATTATTTGCACAACCGGTAAACCAATTATGAAAGCCATTATTCTGAAAATTGATAATTTGTTATTTTAATTATTCGATACAAGATTTTGTGACGTAAATCAAAAATATGTTTTGTTTTAATTCTATATTCGATAATTGGCATTATTTGTCAATTGATTTGTAATGCGATAATTCAAATTAGTTTTCATTAAATTAGTTTCAATTAAATTCTATTTGAAAATTTGAATTATTTGTATTAATTTTTCAATTAATTCTTCTATCAATAATTTACATTAGTTTTCAATTCTATTCGAAAAAAATTATTTGTCAATTAGTGTTTTATGCGAAAAATTTCAATTTTCTTTAATTACATTAATTTATGATTTTTTATGAAGTTATAAATTTATGATTTATGAATTTAAATTCAACAGCAAATTAAAGTTACACTGTAATAAAAAATATTGGCACGAAATGGTTATTTACCCTACATTCCGCCACATCCAAAGAAAATTTTTCCATATTAGTGCCTTCATGTGTTTTGGATCGAGCATTTTGAAATTCGAATTTCCTTCCTCTTCTGGTGGAAGTTCTGCCGCCTGTGTATAGACAAATTTTTAGTTTGAAAAAATATTTGTCTTTAGTTTAAAAAAATATTAGTCATAATTTTATTCATTTATTTAGCTTTAAAATAATAAAATGCAATTTTTTACTTTTTTATAGAAACAAATTATTTGACATACATTTTGTTTACAAACTGTATCATAAACAAAAATAAAAGTTTGTAACTTTTCGTACTGGTTCAAAAAAGAAAAAATTGAAAAAATGTTAAAGAATCAAAATGTTTAATTGTGTAGATTATTATTAATGAATAAACGAAATAATGATTAAATGATTGAATGAATAAATAAATGAATAAACGAATGAATGAATGAACGAACGAATAAATTATTGAATAAATAAATGAATAAACGAATGAATGAATAAACGAACGAATAAATTATTGAATAAATGAATGAATGCACGAATAAATGAATCAATAAATAAAATTAATAAATGAATGAATAAATCAATTAATTGATCAATGAAGAAATGAATCAATCATTGAAGAAATGAATCAATTATTGAAGAAATGAACAAATAAATGAGAGAATGAATGAATAGAAGAATGAATGGATGAAAAATTAAAAAAATAAAAGAATAAATAAATGAATAAGTTAATAAATAAACGAATTAGTTACTAATCTATTGAAAATTCTCAATTAAAATTCTATATTTACAATTTGGTCTTCAGATATGACGATACTTTTCCTGCGACTAGAAACACTGACATTGTCACCAAATTCCCCGCTCATTTCATCATCAGGTGACTGAAAAGTTATTATTTTCATTAACATAAGTACTTATTTTTCTTTTAAAAGGGTTTCATCATTATCAAAGTAAATGAAAAAGAAATTATTGAATTTGAAGGTCTCTGAGTTTAGGATATTGTTATATAAACTATTTCAAACTATTTTCTACTTTTGATGAAACTTTTCATATCATTACTAAAATGATTAAATTAAACAAATATTATTTAACCCACGGGTTGCCTCAGAAAATAATGTAATACAATTAATAATTATTTAATATAATTTCGATGGAAAGAATTTAAAATAATTTAATGTTATTAGTATATAATAATGAAAAAACAGTACTTCTTCTGTTAGGAAGCAATAACAAAAAAAATCCAATTAATGGTAATATTTTGTTTCAAATTAACATTGTTGCCATAAATTTTAAATTAATGTTGATCGTAATTTATTGACAGTTAGTTTTCTATTCATAAAAATTGATACTCATACTGAAAGAACCAGTTCTTCTGTAAAAAAAGCTGTTTTAATGTTTTCTGTGAAAAAAACTTTTAATGTTTTCTGTTTTAATTGCTGCGTACTTATTATTGTTTGTTTTTTCATTTAATCTTCATTGTTTTCTGTTTTTTGTTTGTCTTAATTGCTACCTATTTTTATTTGCTTTTTTATTTTATGTTAGTTCTTTATTTTTTGTTTTATTTTTAATTGTTTAATTGATTAATTGTTTAATTGATTAATTGTTTAATTGTTTAATTGTTCAATTGTTAATTTTCATTTGCTTTTTATCTGATTTTTTTAATTGTTACTTACTTATTTTTATTTACTTCTTTATGTTTATTGTTTTATGTTAGTTATCTTGCTACCATTTTCGAGAAACAAGTCTCGCGTTTATGATTTTATAAAAATTGCTTTTTATAAAATTAAATAAAATAAAATTTTTATAAAATTAATTACTTACTGCATCTGGAAGAACACCAGTGACACTAATAAGAATACTACTTCTGCGTCTGAGACCCATATTTTGTCGTTTACTGAGTTTTAGAAAAACTTCTTCTAAAGTATCTAGCCTGTGCATTTCCATTAATTTTTTCGGAGATTCTTCGGCCAGAAATCTGCCACCCCTCATTAGACCAATAATACCCGCTTGTCTAGTTTCTTCAATATAATGAGTCGTGATGATGATGGTTTTATTACCATCTTTAGTAATGTGCACCAAATGATCCCAAATACTTTGTCGAAGAACAGGATCTACACCCACAGTTGGCTCATCCAGAATCAGCAATTCAGGATCAGCCAATAAAGCTGCTGCAAAGGACACTCGCCTTTGCTGACCCCCCGAAAGGTTTTTTACAAAACGATTCTCAGACGGCAATTCCAAGAACTGCAAAAAATTCAATCTTTTTTATTAGTTTTATATTATGACTCAAACTATCTTTACTGAAATTGGTAATTTTTTTATTGCTCTAAGAAATATTAATTTTGATAAAGCAATGTTCTTTTTTGACTGAAGACTAAATTTTGTTGAAAGAAAGTTTCTTCAGAACATGGAAAGTTTTTTTAAAGGAGAGAAAGTTTCTTTAAACTAGAAAAATTATTTTTAAGACAAAGAAACTTTATCTTTAGAACAGAAAAGTTTTTTTTGAAACAGAATAACTTTATATCTCTAGAACAGAAAAACTTTCTTTAAAATAGAAAAACTTTCCTTAAAACAGAAAAACTTTCTCTAAAACAGAAAAACTTTCTTTAAAACAGAAAAACTTTCCTTAAAGCAGAAACATTTTCTTTAAAACAGAAAAACTTATCTTTAGGGGAGAAAGATTTTCTTCAGAACGGAGAAAATTTCTTTAAACAAGAATAATTAATTTTAAAGCAGAGAAGAACATCTTTAGAACAGAGAAGCGTTTTTAGAACAGATAAACTATCTTCCTTTTTACAAAGAAATTTTTTTAAAGAAGAAACTTTTTTTAGTACAAAGAAACCTTTCTTCAAAATGGAGAAACTTGCCATATTTTTATAACAAAGAAATTATTTCTTTTAAACAAATACATGATTTTCATAACAAAGAAGTGGAACAATGGATCGAAGAACTAAAGAAACAAAAAATACAGAAACAAAGAAATAAAGACGCAAAGAAGCAAAGAAATAAAGAAAGAAAGGAATAAAGAAACAAAGAAACAAAGGAATAAAGAAACAAAGGAATTAAGAAACAAAGGAATAAAGAAACAAAGAAATAAAAAGCAAAGAATATTCTGCAAGATGAAAGTTATTTTTTAAAAGGAACCTTTCTTTGACTCGAATATTAGATTGATTAAAAAAATGTCTATCTAGCAACGAAACACTTTTACATGACGATGCAAAAAATGCATTTAAATTTTTATCGTAAGCTTTATTAATTTAACAAACACTTTTTGTTCTATTTTTCTTATTATTATATCTATTATGTATTATTTATTTCTTTATTGTTACTATAATAATGTTATGGTTCTGTTTTGATTGTATTATTATTACAATTGTTACAATTGTTACAATTAATGCTTTTGTTACCATTATTGCTGTTGTTACAATTATTGCTATTTTTACAATTGTATTGCTATTGTTACAATTATTGTTATTGTAACAATGATTGAGAATGTACCAATTATTGCAATTGTTAAACAATTATTGCAATTGTTAAACAATTATTGCAATTATTAAACAATTATTGCAATTATTAAACAATTATTGCAATTGTTTTACAATTATTGCAATTGTTATACAATTATTGCAACTGTTAAACAATTATTGCAACTGTTAAACAATTATTGCAATTGTTGAACAATTATTACAATTGTTAAACAATTATTGCAA
>WNHD01002050.1:1245-31073 GCA_011057455.1 Ganaspis sp. Gsp50
TGCGTCGACTCAGGTTTTACATGACCGTTCTAAAAAGGTAGAGAGTAATTTTATCTCCAAAGAATAAAATGTAATTTAATAATGAGCTCTCTTATTGTATGTCAGGGAAGAATATACCTTACATAGGGTCCGATAAGAAACAAAAAGGTCGAAAAGAAAGGGTTTTAAATACTTTTTGCTCGACTTTAAAATAATGTCAGAGGCTTTCAATTTGAATTTATTCTCTCAGCTAAACCTTTTTTTTAGATACACAAATATAATTAGCATTCGTTAAATTCATTGAATTCAATCTATTGAATACCTTTCGTTCGAATTACAAATTTTTATTGTTTAATTTTGTTAGTCACCTCTGTAAACACGAAACATTTCGTTTTATTTTTTTTATTTAACATTTTTGTATTTTATTTTATTTTTGTATTTTATTTCTTTTTGGATTTTATTCCGTTTTGTAATTTGTTTCATTTGTGTATTTTATTTATTTTTGTATTTTATTTTGTTTTTGTATTTTATTTCTTTTTGGATTTTATTCCGTTTTGTATTTTATTTATTTTTGTATTTTGTTTCATTTGTGTATTTTATTTATTTTTTTATTTTATTTGTTTTTGGATTTTATTCCGTTTTGTATTTTATTTATTTTTGTATTTTGTTTAATTTGTGTATTCTATTTATTTTTTTATTTTATTTTGCTTTTGTATTTTATTTATTTTTGTATTTTGTTTCATTCGTGAATTTTATTTATTTATTTATTTTATTTCTATTTGTATTTTATTTCTTTTATTTTTGTCTTCGTTTTATTTACATTATACAAAACAAAATGAACAGAATTTGCAAAACTTTGAATTATATTTGAAATTCGCACTTTTTACGTGAAACTTCAATTAAAATTTAAAGCAATTGATTTTAATTTTAAAAAAAATCTTTTATAGAAACTACCAAGTAGCGAGAGTTTTAGTTGGCCTAAATTTATTCCTTTACATATTTCAATTATTTTTGTATTGAGTATTAATTTAAATGTATAAATATTTTTTTATAAAAACGAAATATTTAAAAAATAAATCTGAATTAATTTTGTAAATTACTTCCGAATTAATTTTGTAAATTACTTTCGATTAATTCTGTAAATTACTTCCGAATTAATTTTGTAAGTTACTTCCGAATTAATTTTGTAAATTACTTCCGAATTAATTTTGTAAATTACTTCCGAATTAATTTCGTAAATTACTTCATCTAATTATTTATAAACAAAAATTACCAGCCTACGACTTTATGAATTTTCGAGCCTCGAAGTCGCTTCTTTTTAAAAATTCCGTATTTTATTAATCTATCATATTCTAACATGTGTGCTCAGTCTTTCTAAAAACTGAATTCGTTCAATACGCGCTTTTATGTCAATAATCGTACGAATTCAACGCGCAGAGTCACCAGGGTTTGGAAATATTACCAGCAAAAATCCAGGAGAAAATTAATCTATCCGCATTCAACTAGATGGCACATTAATTTTCAAAAATACCAATTTTACACATTTTTTCCTCAAATTTAGTTCCTTTCGAACCCAAATCCTGCCATCAATTCATTTCCATAAAAATTTCAAATAAATAAACTAAATGTCATAAAAATTATATTTATTTATCAAAGTTAAATTGTCCTTCCAATTTGAAATTTAATCGAAGTTAATTAACTTCAAATGCGAAGTTAATTTGGAGAATAGAAATGTTTATTTTGACAAGGGAAATTGTTGAAAATTTGTTTTATTATTATTTGTTGTTGTAAAATATCGATGAAAATTGAATGTCAGGATTTATAATAGGTGGCAGTTGAATCTGCTGAAAGATTTTACTTGTAAGTGGGAGTAACCACCTCCTGAATACAGTGTACTTGATAGACAATCAACCGGCAGTTTAGATTGAATCTTCAACTTGACAGGATTAATTTAATTTATCAACATGAGCCCTGTTAGAAATTTACAAAAATTACGCGACGAAGCAAACAGGCTTCGAATCCTTAGTATCCAAGCTACTGAGGCCTCAAAAAGCGGGTAGGAAATTTATTTTTATTATTCAAATCTTTTATATTCGACGAAAAATTATTTAATACTATTTTATTTTTTTTATTTTATGTTATTATTTATTTGTAAATACTATTTTGTAGTATTTTATAATATTTTATACTTATTTGTACTATTTTGTACTATTTTATAGTATTTTATACTATTTTTTATTATTCCACGGTATTTTATACTATTTTATACTATTTTATACTATTTTATAGTAATTTATACTATTTTATAGTAATTGATACTATTTTATAGTAATTGTATTTTATTATTTTATACTATTTATTATTTTCTTTAGTTTGAAAATCCATCAATTTGAAACTGTCAAGAATTTCTAAATTTCAAATTTCGGTTCGAATATATGAAATATAATATCGCTAGAAGCATTTAAAAATAATTTGGAGTAATTGCTTGTGCGTTAATTTAAAATTACTAGAAAAATAATTATCTACTTATCGTGGATTCTATTTATGTCAGTGTCGTTTGAAAAAGAAACTTGCGATAATAATTCTTAAGTTGCAGTTTAGAATGAACAATGTATTGAAATATTGTGACCTTTAAGAGATTTGATAAGAACTTGTGAAATTTTTGCAACTGTCGAAAGTTGTGATAGTTACGCTCGTGAAGTTGTTACTTCATTCGTCATTGACCTCGCACTTCCGTTAATTGTAGAAAAAAAGTCACAAGAATTTTTCAAACGATCTTTACAAGTTCTTATTACTCTAAGATTCTATTTTTGCTTCGGAAAACTGTACAATTTTAATTTTAAATCCAAGTTTACAATCAAGAATGACCTTGAATCAAATCGTGTTTCAATTCTTTCAAGAATTTTTGCCTGCAAATAATAATCATAATCGTAATAGTAAAAGGAATAATAGTAATGATAATAATAATGATAATAATAATTATAAAATAAAATAATAAGTATAGTGAAATCAAGGATTTGTAAAAGAATAAACGATTTTTTATGTAAGTGTAATTTACTTGATTCTCCAATATTTATTAATTTAGTAATTACTTTATTTGTTTAAAATATTTATCATTTTTTGGATTATGGTAAAGAGGATTATAATCCGTAAGAAAAAATTTGCTTACTGATTATACAATCGTACAATGTGCATAAATATGCAAAAAGATTTTAAGGGTGTAATTTAAAGGTGTGTTTAAAAAGGTGTAATTAAAGGTGTAAAAATTTAAAATAGAAAGCTATGGCGATCTATTTTTCAAAACAAAATAGATCTGCTTAAAAAAAAGTTTTGTTAGAATATAAATTTTGATTTTGCTAAAAAGCAAGATTCGATTTTTCAATTCTGTTTTGTAAATTTTGATTTTTCAGTTACTTCGTTTTTGTTAAAAAGTAAGATTTCGATTAATTCTGTTTCGCTAAAAAAAATCTTACATTAATAAAAAGCAAGACTCTTTTGCCTTGTTACTGAAGTTCAAAATGTATGTTTAATAATTCCTAAATGTAAAGTCTTATCACTTGAATTCTTTTATAATCAAGAAAACTTCATTCGTACAAATGATAATGATGTGAAAAACAACTTTTTTCATATTTTTTTTCAATAGATAAATTTGCTTTATTTGTAACATGATGAAGAAATTTATGATTTATTTGCGATTGTAATCTGCCCGTGACTTCCATCGATAATTTGCCTTCATCGCAAAAACGTGATTTTTTATAATATAAACTATAAACTATAAACAAATTCTAATTAATAATAATTCATTGTAATTTAAGAATTGAAATTAGTAAAAGAGAAAAAGAAAGAAAAAGAAAGAAAAAGAAAGAAAATGAAAGAAAATGAAAGAAAATGAAAGAAAATGAAAGAAAATGAAAGAAAAAGAAAAAAAAGAAAGAGGAAGAAAGAAAAATAAAGAAAAATAAAGAAAAATAAAGAAAAGGAAAGAAAAAGAAGAAAATTAGGAAAAGAAAGAAACGAAAGAGAATAAAGAAGAGAAATAATGTGTCTATTCAACACTTCTAATTATTGTTAAAAACTGTTTTTGCTAATTATTGTTTTTGTTTCAGACATCCAACATCATGTGCGTCCATGGCAGAAATTATGTCCGTTCTTTTCTTCCACACAATGCGCTACAAAGTTTCAGCACCAAAAGATCCAAGCAACGATAGATTCGTGCTTAGCAAGGGTCATGCAGCTCCGATTCTTTACGCAGGTAAATTGTCTTGATTTTGCAAATAAACTGTAAGTCTGTTAATTTTTAATTAACGAGATAATTGGTCTTTTTCAGCGTGGGCAGAGGCTGGCCTCTTCCAAGTCTCAGACTTGCAAAATCTGCGTAAATTTGACAGTGATCTAGAAGGTCATCCAACTCCTAGATTGAACTTTATTGATGTAGGAACCGGCTCTCTGGGTCAGGGTCTCTCTGTTGCTGCCGGCATGGCCTATGTTGGCAAAAATTATGACAAAGCCAGCTACCGGTAATTAACAATCGTTATTTTATTCTTCAAAGCAATCAATAATTGCCCGGGTTAAAAAAACGATAGTAAAGAAGTCTTTTGTTTAATACTTTTAGATTTAAGTACATATTTAAAATTACAACAATGTTGACTTAAAAATGTTTTCCAGTGTCTACTGTTTGGTAGGAGACGGCGAATCGGCTGAAGGTTCAATTTGGGAAGCTCTACATTTCGCTTCCAATTATAAATTAGATAACTTGTGTGTAATTTTTGACATCAATCGTCTCGGCCAGAGCGAAGCCACCAGCCTTCAACACAATATGGAAGTTTATCGCAAGCGTCTTGAATCTTTTGGATTCAATACTCTGGTTGTCGACGGTCACGACGTTGATGAACTCGCAAAGGTGTGCATTTAATTTGTCAAAAAAATAATTAGATATTATAATTAATTATAATAAATAGATTACGACACAAAACCTTCAGCTCGTTGATCTTTAAAAAAAAAGTTATTACAAAAACCGGAAATATCTTCAAAGTCTAAAATACTTCTTTATCGTTAATATGAAATAAAAAACAAACTTTTCATTTATAATGAGAAGGAATAAATCTTCTAATTTGTAATGAAAAGGTATAAAACTTCTTATTTGTAATGAAAAGGTATAAAACTTCTCATTTGTAATAAAAAGGTACAAAACTTCTCATTTGTAATGAAAAGGTACAAAACTTCTCATTTGTAATGAAAAGGTACAAAACTTCTCATTTGTAATGAAAAGCTATAAAGCTGGTTATAAATAAGAATGTAAAAATAACATTAAAAGATAATAACGATAAACATGTAAAAAAGTGGTCAATTTTGAAAAACAAGTGTTAATAACTTGACCTAGTGAATTAGAAAACGATTTTTTATCATGATAATTCTAATTTTCAGGCTTTCCATGAAGCTCAGAGTACTAAAGAACGTCCTACGGCAATTTTGGCTAAGACCTTCAAAGGCAAGAACTTCCCAAACATCGAGGATTTGGACAACTGGCATGGCAAACCTCTTGGTGCCAAAGCTACTGAAGTGATTCAGGTTAGGAATTGACAAAGATTTTCTTATTGTTTAGAAGTTAATTATTAATTGATTGAAGTTAATTATCATTTAATTAAAGTTAATTATCAATTAAAATTATTTATCAATTAAAATTGTTTATCAATTAAAATTGTTTATCAATTAAAATTGTTTATCAATTAAAGTTATTTATCAATTAAATCAATTAATTAAACTCAATTATCAATTATTTAACAATAATTATCAATTACTTAACGTTAATTATCAATTAATCAACATTAAATTAAAAACTAGAATTTGTACAAAAGAAAAGAAACTTGTACCTTTATTTACGTTTAACTTTATCTTTCAGCATTTAACGGCTCAAATAAAAAATCAAGGACCTCTGGAACTTCATCCCCAGAAACCCTTAGTAGAAGATGCACCAAAAGTTGACATTACCAATATTAAATTGGACACACCCCCAAGTTATAAACTCGGTGAAATGATTGCTACACGAGCAGCCTACGGAACAGCTATTGCAAAGGTTTTACTTGAAATTATAATCAATTTATTGCAATTCGTAACAATATTTACTTTTCATTATTTTTATTCGTTTCGTTTTTCTGTATACAACAAAGAAAGAAAACAACACAAAGTTTCCTCATAGAGGGAGCAAAAAAAGTAAAGCAAAGAAAAAACAATGCTTCCCTATGAGGAAGCAAAAGAAACAAAACGAAACAAAGTGAAACTAAATGAAACAAAGCGAAACAAATGAAACAAAACAAAACGAAGCAAAACGAAATAAAACGAAACAAAAGGAAATAAAACGAAATAAAATGAAACAAAACGAAACAAAGCGAAAAAAAGAAATAAAACTAAGAAAAGAAAAGAGAAAGATAACTAAATTTGTGATAAGAATTTGTTAACCACATATTTAAAATACCAATTACTACTGCTAATTTAATTAACTTGTGTCTTTATTTCTCAGCTCGCAAAGAACAATGACAGAGTTATTGCCGTGGACGGTGACACCAAAAACTCTACGTTCTCTGAAAAAATCAAAACCGTTGACCCCAAGAGATACATCGAGGGTTACATCGCCGAACAAAACCTCGTTGGAGTCGCGATGGGCGCAACCTGCAGAGACCGAACTGTCGCTTTTGTTTCGACATTTGCCACCTTTTTCACCCGAGCCTTCGATCAGGTAAGATTATGCTAATTAAAAATTCCCTTGATTTCTTAAAATCAAACTTGATAAACATTTAATAAAACTTCTAGAATAAGTCTACGAACATTAAAAAACGTCCATTTTCAAAGTTTTACTTCATTGCTTCCTCACAGTTTTATATTTATTGCTTCCTTACAATTTTATATTTATTGCTTCTTCAGATATTTATATTTATTTTAAAAGACATTCAAAAATTCCCTCATGTTTAAAATATTGTCAAAATTAACCCTTATTATTAAAACTTGTTTCACTGTTTGTGCACACTTCTTTTTCTTCTTCTTCTTCTTCGTAATGTGGCCTTGGAATTTTCTTATTAATTTTTCCTTCGCTTTTGAATGATTTTTGATTATGCAAATAAACTTTCGAACGCTCAAATGAACGAAACTTTTATTCTTCTATTTTTAAAAATTAAGATCTGTCCAAAAATATTATTTATTTATTATTATTATTATTATTATTATTACTTTTATGTTATTATTATTTAAAAACAACATTTTCATTACAAAAGTGTATTTTTAAAAATTAAAACGAAATAAAAACAGTTCGTTGAAATGAACGTTCTGAACTTTAGATACAGTTTTTATTCGATTTCAAGTATCCGATCGAAGATAGTTTGAAACTAATTAATGTTATTTTCCTGCCAGATAAGAATGGGAGCGATCTCGCAGACGAATGTGAATTTCGTAGGATCTCATTGCGGTGTTTCGATTGGAGAAGATGGACCCTCACAAATGGGTTTGGAGGATATTGCAATGTTCAGATCAGTTCCAGGATCCACTATCTTTTATCCCAGTGACGCAGTTTCAACCGAAAGAGCTGTAGAATTGGCAGCCAACACAAAGGGCATTTGTTTCATCAGAACTTCCCGTCCAAATACAGCAGTGATTTACAAAAACGACGAAACCTTCACCGTTGGAAAGAGCAAGATTGTTAAATCATCACCGAAGGATGAAGTCCTCGTTATCGGAGCTGGTGTCACATTGCACGAGGCTTTGGCAGCTGCTGAAGAACTATCTAAAGCGGGAGTTCATATCCGAGTTATGGATCCATTTACCATCAAACCAATCGACAAGGCTGCGATTGTGGCACATGCAAAGGAAACTGGTGGCAGAATTGTTACAGTTGAGGATCATTATACAGAAGGTGGATTAGGAGAGGCAGTTTTGTCAGCGGTTTCGATGGTGAGAAATGTGGTTGTGAAGAAACTGGCCGTGCCGGAAGTTCCTCGTTCGGGACCACCCAATACTTTATTGGATGCTTATGGAATTAGTGCACGTAGCATTGTCGCTGCTGTTCAAGAAATACGTAAGGTCTAATAGTCTGTTGCTAATGAACGTGGCTTCTGAACAGCAACAATAACGCACAAGATGAACGACTTTAATCAGAAGATTAACATGTGATCAAAGAGACCTTTTGTACTTGTCTAAGAATTTTCCATAGAGGTTAGAACAAAATGTTTTTTTATAGATATAATCTTGCACTTGCCAAACATGTATGAAATGAGGTTCCAATGGAATTGTGAGAGTTTTCATGGGAAAGCTATTCTTCTTTTTTGTCAATTTTGAGAAGAGTTTCAAATTTTATATGAAAAACAATTCTTTTTGAAAGATTGTATGTGAAGCAGTGTGGTATTTTAATGTGATTATTTACTGAATGTTGTTGCATTTATTATAATTACAGTTCTTTATGAAGCCACTGAAAGCGAATAGACCTATTTTCAAAAATTGAAGTCTTTTCTTTAACCTAAAGTGACTTTTATTTTTACGTTTTCAGATTTTATTGTTCTTCAGTAGTATTTTTTATAGTATGATTTTATTATTATTAGGCCAGTATTTCCACATTTAAAGTAGTTTTTTATTGTTCAAGACAATGGAAATTCAATTCAAATGTGGAAATTCTGGCCTGAAACCTTTTAAATTAGTTATGATTTTAGGTTTATCTCAGTTATGTTTTTAGGTTTCTTATTTTAAGATTTTATTAGCTTATTGTCGGCATTATTAAATGACACCCTCAACATTAACGTCACACTATTTTTTAAGCATTTGAAATTCCTTTGTCACAATTTTTTGCTTACGACCTCGATTATTTAACCTCATCTCCCTTGAATATCCCTTTTACTTTCAATTGTTTTCATTTTTGACAAAAATAACAAAAATTGAAAGAAAAGGGAGATGAGATCACAAGTAATTGTGTTTATTTGATGTTAGAGTGAATTTTTAATCTCCCGTTTATTTTATGAATGTTTTTTATATTTCTTGTATTTTATGAATGGTTTTTATATTTTTATTTATAAATAACATAATTAATTTTATTTATAAATAACTTTATAAATAACTACATTTGTAAATGACGCAGTTAATTTATAAAAAATTTCATTAATCTAGAATTTTGTTATATTTTTGTCGTTTTGATTATCTTGCCAGTAGGATGTTAAATTCATTTTTTTTTTAATATGGTTCTTTTGATTATTTTTATTTAATTGAAAAAAATATAAACCATTTGTAATTAGCTATTTTTAATATTAACATTAATTGGTTTAAATTTAATTTAATTTTTGTCTTTTTTAATTATTTATTTATTTTATTAATTGTCTATTATAATGGTTCTTTGTAGGTCAAAGATTGTATTATTTTTATTTTGAGTTTCGGGATTGTGGAACGTAAGTTGAATTTATTATTACTATTTCTGTTATTATTATTATTATTATTATTATTATTATTATTGTTTCTAATTAAAATTATTTTTATTTAATATGTTTCCTAAAAGCTTCGAGTTTGCAACTTTTAACTTTCTAATTAACAATTTTTTTATAGACTTATGAAATTTTAATTAAGATTAGTTTTAAGTAATATAAAAGGCTCATTTTGAACCTTTAAAATTTGTTCACTTATGTCTAAACAAATCTACTAAATATAAACTTAGTTTTTTTAGTTTATTATTAAAGGACAAATTTTAAAAAGTGAAGTTTTTTAGACTATTTTTGAAATTAAACTTTTTTAAACATTTAGTCTATATAAACAGTTTTTCTATAAACATGAATTTTCACAGAAGAGTCAAATTTGTTTCAAAACTTACTAATTAATTTTACATTCTATTAATTAATTATATGTATACTGATTGATTAAAAATCAATTTAATAAAAAATAATAAATTGAAAAAACTTTAAATTACTTTTTGTAATACATGCTTTTATAGTCAATAAAATACAAGTACAATTTACATTTCAAATAATAAAAACCAACATCCAAAAATACCAATTTTTATTTTACAAACAGAATTAAAAGACAATAATTAATTAATCAAATTAAAAAAAAAATTCGAAAATTTACAGAGCGACACTAGCGCCACCATACACACTCTTTGACATACGAGAACACACACAATCTCACTGTACACATGAACATTTACGCTCGTCACATGTGTGTGCGCGCGAGTGAAAAAGATGGCCGCCCCAGCATACAGTGACGTTCGCAACAAAACCGCGTCTCACGTTTCTGCGTGAAAACAAGAAAATTAAAAGGTGTGACCTGCTCTTGGAAGAGCCACGAACAAATCCCCAGGATAATAGGATACGCGAGTGTTGTGTGAAAGCGGCTCCTAGGCCGATCAAGAATCGTTCCTGCCAACGGAACGTGGTGTTCTATCTCATAAACGACAAGTGAGGAACAGTGTGTGACGAAGAAATTGGTGTTTAAACCTGCCAAGGGTTCCCCAGTGCCGGAAATCGTGATAACAAATGCGTTTTCCTGCAAATAAAAACATCAGCAGTGCTCCGAATGCAACGCGCGACTTGAATCTCTCCAGATACGACTGACGGCCATATTAATACGACGGAGCCCCGCCGTCATCGCAGGATATTCGGCCAAGGTGGAGACTGCGATTCATCAGGTCGAGCGGGTTTTCTCGCACCCTTCGGATGAGGTTTGGTGCACCCGACCATCAAAAAACACCAAGGGAACTTCGTCTGGGTCGAGCTACCACGGCGTTGTTTTGCCTGATGTCCCTGCTCAGCCGTTCCCGACCCCGGTTTACGGCTTCAAAATCGGAATACCTGTTTATCAGCCGCTCTGGACCTTATGCTACCAACCTGGTGAGTAAAATTAGTCCCTTTAAATTACCTTTCTCAGAATATCTTACCCCATGCAGATAACTGTCACATTTCGCATTCATCCGTCGGCCACTTGTCCGTCCGTCTTTCCGTCCTCATCTTCTCGTGTCTCATGTCTGATCTGACGTACCGCTTCAATCTCCTTTCACTTCTCAATTTTGACAGTTTGGACCCCTTTCACCTTGACTTTATTCCAATTTGGTGGTGAAATTGCTTCTCGTTTCTCAGGAAATCGCGATTTTCGGGAGTGGATTTTAAATTCAATATTTGATTTCACATTGGGATTTGGCGTTTATTTTTACGGAAAAATGTCTTTTTAAAGATGCTTCTGTAGTTTATTTCTGGTTTTTAGGGAAAGGGGGTGATAATTAATCGATTTTGGAAATTATGGACACTGGGAGTGAAATTTTCATTAGAAATTATCGTTATGGTGGATGGTGACAGGAATTTATTGGGAAAAGTTGTGGGGTGTTATCGTACTTTGTTATAGGAATGTATAAATTATATTTTATATTCTGGAGATTTTACTTGGTTGTAAACATTCTTTTTTACAAATTCTTTTTTACAAATATACTTTGCATTGTTAACTGTTTTTTAAAGAGAGTCTTTTTTAAAACAGTTGAATGTTTACAATAATTGCAAATTCCTGAAGTTGGCGTTTTTTTCGAGCAAGTACTAAAAATAAACGACTATTGGTGGGGATTTATTTAAAAATGGATTATTATGACTTGCAATTGTTATTTAAGATAAAGTACATCTATTTTTAAATAATTTCCTTACAATAATAATGGCTTCCTCGTTCATTACTTGTAGAGAAAATAAGTTGAAAGCTTAGATAAACCCATAAATTCCGAGAAGCTGCGGAATTATTAAAAGTGCATAATGAATTCAAAATGAAACTTTAACAAGTTTTACATTTTTTTTTTGAGGTTAGAAAATTATAAAAAGAAATTTGTTAATTTAAAACGTTTAAATTCAAATGCATTTCTTTTACAGAAATGATTAATTTAGGTTTATTTGTATTTTTTTTCTTGCACTCTTTTTGTATTATATGGTTATTTCTTTATTATTGTTTATTTCTTTACTATTGTTTATTTCTTTACTATTGTTAATTTCTTTATTATTGTTAATTTCTTTATTATTGATTATTGCTTTACTATTGTTTATTTTTTTATTATTGTTTATTCCTTTATTACTGTTTATTTTTTTCTATTGTTTATTCCTTTATTACTGTTTATTTCTTTACTATTTATTTTTTTCTATTGTTTATTCCTTTATTACTGTTTATTTCTTTATTATTGTTCATTTGTTATCATTATCTATTTTTTATTATTTATTGCGTTGCGTTTTTTGTTCTTTCTTGTACTTTTTAATTTCAAAATTTACTGCTGAAATCTTTATGTGATCCAATTATAATTAGTTCATTAAATTTCTGCAATTAAGATATTTATGTGTACACAATCTCGCCTCTCAAATATTGATACTATATAATTGACAACGAACACAAATATGCTTCTAAAATCTATCTTTGATGAAATTAAGTACATTAAAATAAAGTGCATTAAAGTAAATTTAAATTATTTGTTTTTTTTGCGATTCAAAATCACGTTTGGTTAAAAAAATTCCGCAGTGCCTCAAATAGATATAATTAAGTAATTAGTGAAATTTAATAATAAAAGGCAATAATTTGTAAAATCAGATAATAATAATAAACAATCGTAAATAATTCTAAAGAAAAATAGTAATTAGCAGAGTACAATAATAATGATAATATATTAATAACGTAATAATAATATAATAATACTAATAAAAATATAATAATAATAATAATACTAATAAAAATATAATAATAATAATACTAATAAAATATAATAATAATAATAATACTAATAAAAATATAATAATAATAATACTAATAATAGTAACTAGTAAAGTAAAATAATAATTAATAAAGTATCAACAAAATGTGCAATTAAATAGTTGATTTATTAAACTATTAATAATAATAATCGACATGTATTAAATAATTGATTTAAATAAATAATCAAGTAGAATAATAGATAATTGTTAATAATTGAAATTGAGTCCATCTTTTTATTAATTCAATTGATTAATTAAAATTAGTTAAAATACAAATGATAATACACACTGGAATATTGTATAAAAGAAGGAAAGTGGGTTTTTTAAAGGATAAATTTATTAAATATAATAAAAATATTACAGAAAAATACAGAAAAGTTATGATAATAGTTGCTCCAGAATAAAACGAGTAAAATGCATTAAGGAAATACATTTTTACGACATTTTGCATTTTTTCCAAGTTTCTTCATCGAATATTCGATTAATCATGTTCCGTCGAAACTCGCCCCTTTAATATCACGAACATACACTCTTGCCAGATTTTCAAGCATCTAAAACTCGGGAGGGTGAATGAGCAAAAGAGGAAACTAAAGAGATGGAGATTCAACCAGTAATTACGTCCTACGCGTTCAAGTTTGTGAACTTTTTTCAATTTTTGTTTCAGTGATTTTAAAAATATGTGTTTAAACTTATTAGACCCGATTTCCCTGGTTAGAAGTTCATAATGAATTTATATCGTGTAGAAACATTTTTTTAGGATAGGAATTATTTTTAACATAATAAGAATTATTTTTAATATAATAAGAATTATTTTTTTTATAATAAGAATTATTTTTAATATAATAAAAATTGTTTTTAATATAATGAAAATTATTTTTAATATAATAAGAATTATTTTTAATATAATAAGAATTCTTATTACAATAAAAATTATTATTAAAATATATAATAATTCTTATTACAATAAGAATAATTTTTAACATAAGAAAATAGTTAACAAATTTAATTTATTTTTTAAACCATTATTTTCGTTTATTTTCGTGAATGAGTTTTAAAGAAAGTCATGTTGCAACTGAAATTTTTCCGTGCTTTTTCGTAAATTAAAAGTTTCAGTTTTTTTCATTGTTATTATTTTCTTTTTGTTATTGGAATTTGCGACACTTTTTTAATTTAGAAAAAACAGAAAAATGTTTACTTAATCATTGATCCAGTATTTACGAAGTTATTGAATAAATACTAAAATATTTATTTAATAACTTCATACAAAAATGAAATGGAATCCAAAAATTGGACCAGAATGGAATCAAAAATATAATCAAAATAGAATCAAAATGGAATCAAAAACGTCGCTGAAGTTCCCAACGTTTTTTATCATTTACAAAATATAAAAAAAACAAATTTTTATTTTCAAATTTTTGAAATATTTATTTACAATTTGTTAAGATTCTCTTAGACTTATCTTTTTAAAAAGTTTATAAATAATTGCGGGAGAAATTAGTAAATGAACAAAAGTTTGCTTTTGTTTTTCGAAACCAAAAAAAAACGTTACAAACTTCAGTATCATAATCAAAATGGAATCGAAGTAGAATCAAAATAGAATCAGAATAGAATCAAAATAGAATCGAAATAGAATCAAAATAGAATCTTTGGAAGTTGTAAATAAATATTAAAGAAATTTAAAATTAGCAAAAATTTGTTTCGTATTTTATAAACGATAAAGAACGTTGCAAACTTCAGTGAATTTTTTTTAGCTGTATTGAATCTCATGTTCGATAACATTTATTTGCACTCAATTTCGAATATTAAAAAATCTCGAATTTTGTAAATCGAAAATGTATATTTTATAAACATAATAATAATAATTACAATTTATAATCCAGAAGAACAAAAAATTAACAAATTAGTAAAAATTCACCTTCTCATTATTGACGAAAAAATTTAGAAACGCATTTTTTATAAATCGGTTTTTTTTATTATTCATCGGTTTTTTAAATAAACCGATGAAGAAGAAAGTCGCAAAAATAAAACGAATTAAACTCAAAACACTTCGTTTAATTTTGTTTGCACTCAATTTCGAATATTAAAAAATCTCGAATTTTGTAAATCGAAAATGTATTTATATTTTATTAACATAATAATAATAATTATAATTTATAATTCAAAAGAACAAAAAATTAACAAAATCGTAAAAATTCACCTCATAATTGACGAAAAAATTCAGAAACGCATTTTCTATAATTAAACAAAATTAAACGAAGTGTTTTGAGTTTGATTCGTTTTATTTTTGCGATTTTCTTCTTCATCGGTTGGAAAACATCACTTAGGAGATTGAAAGTACGTTTATGCAAATGAACACTGATTGGTAAATTAATTTTGCTAAAACATATGGTAATTGAACAGTCGAAAATATTGGAAAAAACATGAAATAATGGGTGAGAGCTAAAGTAAAAATAGAAAGTCAATATTATTATTTTTTTTTCTTTCTCGAGAATATTTCACTAGCAGTAGATCCTAACGCGAACCTTTTACACTCGTGAATGTACATTGTGTCAAATCGCCGGCAGTTACAAGCAAACACAACTCGTTGCGCTTGCGCAATTTTTCCATGGACTTGTTTCTTTCACCCCTTAGGTAAAATTTTACCCTTCCATCATACTCAGACTGCAGTATTTGATTGTTTGATAAATTTTACTACTTTCATTTCAAGCACATCAAAAACCAACTAAATTAATTTCATTTATGTGCTGGAAGTTATGAACGTTCAAATGAAGAAAATTTTTATTTCACTGACTTTTATATTCAAAATAGTTCCTGGCGTTGCTATTATTATTATCATTTGTCTCGTGAAAAGTTCGCTTTGAAAAAAAATGTAGTTTGCTTTTGAAAGAAGAATTTAGTCGTCAAATTGTATGGTTTTTTGAGAAATCGGAAATAATTTTTTGGGAAAATAGTATTTTTTGTTTATAAAATTATTTATGTATAAAAATGTTTGTTTATAAAAATATTTGTATATAAAAATATTTGTATATAAAAATATGTGTACATAAAAATATGTTTACATAAAAATATTTGTACATAAAAATATTTTTATATAAAAATATTTTTATATAAAAATATTTGTAATATTTTTATATAAAAATATTTGTATATACAAATAATTGTATATAGAAATATTTGTATATAAAAATATTTGCCTATCAAAATGTGAAAATGTAAAAAATGTAAAAATGTTTGTCTAAAAAATGTTTTTTATAAAAATGTTTATTGTAGTATTACGTACTAATTTTTATGTTCATTATTATAGAATAATGAATGAACTTTTTTAAATAATGAAGTAACTTTATTTGGAAATAAATTTGACGTAAAAATTCTAGTTTTT
Source organism: Ganaspis sp. Gsp50 (assembly GCA_011057455.1). Taxonomy (NCBI): domain Eukaryota; kingdom Metazoa; phylum Arthropoda; class Insecta; order Hymenoptera; family Figitidae; genus Ganaspis; species Ganaspis sp. Gsp50. Next base: position 17,329 of record WNHD01002050.1, read on the forward strand.
TTTTGGAAAAAAAAAAGATTATTAGATTCGAGAAACAAAAAGAATTGCGATGGGTTTTTAATAAAAGGAAAATAAAAGAATTGTAAGTGGAGTAATATTGTTGCAAGTGTTTGCGAACATTTGTTTATCCATTGTTTGATAAGCTTTTGAAAATTTACGTTTTTGATGGGTAAATATTCCTATGGAATAAAAATTCGTTTTTTCGTTCAATAAAAAAGGAAAAGAACTAAATTTTCTGGAAAAATTAATCTGGAGGTAGTTTTTAAATAAATAATTGAATAAAACAAGTGTTTGGAATAATAATTTAAATTAAATATTATATTGTTAGTATTCTATCATCTTGTAGTAAATAATATATTATATAAACTTTTCAGACTCAATTTTATTAGTAATTTTTTAAATAAAACAATTAATAAAAATATATCGTTTCGAAAAATAAGAATATTTTTTTGTTAAAAAAATTTGTTTGTTAAGAAAATTTGTTTGTTATGGAAATTATTTCCTTAAGAACGTTATTTTATTAAGAACATTATTTTATTAAGAACATTATTTTATTTAGAACATTATTTTGTTAAGAACATTATTTTATTAAGAATATTATTCTATTAAGAACATTATTTTATTAAGAACATTATTTTATTAAGAACATTATTTTGTTAAGAAAATTATTTTATTAAAAATATTATTCTATTAAGAAAATTATTTTATTAAGAACATTATTTTTTTAAGAAAATTATTTTATTAAGTAAATTATTGTATTGAGAAAATTATTTTATTAAAAAAATTATTTATAATAAAATTTTTATAAGGGAATAAATTTTCCATTAGATTAGAAAATATATTTGAGGGGCTACGTGCAATAAAGGGACACTCGTGACTTTCGTTGGCCCCTGGAATAGCTGATAGTTGCTGAACGAAGGGTCAATGAAAGTCACACGTATATCCCCTTATGGCACGTAGTCCCTCAATTTTGAAATGAAAATACAATTTTCATAAGAAAATACAATTTTTACATAATCAAAAATTCATTGATTAAAATTTTTTTAATAAATAAATAAATTAAGTAAACGTTTATTAATTCGTTGCATACATTTTTTGATAAATTCTTTAAAAAATTTGATGAGATTTACATTTTTACGTTTGAATTAAATATTTCCATTAGGCGTGACTGTGAAATTAAAAAGTTGTTGTATATTAAATTGATATATTGAAATTCATTATTTTATATTATGGAAATTAATATTTAAAGGCCAATGAGTATTTTGCAAAAAATTTTATTAAAAAATGTCGTTCATTTGAATTTTTAGAACTTCTCGCATATTTTTTTTATAAAATAGTTTAGTTGAAATTTGTTTAAATAGAAATTACGTTAAAGAGATAATATTAGTGTAATTTATTTTTTGTATTTAATTTTTTTGTTTATTATTTTCTTTGCTTATTTATTTTATTTTCTTTGTCTATTCATTTTCTTTGTTTATTCATTTTATTTGTTTATTTATTTTATTTGTTTATTTATTTTATTTCTTTATTAATTTTCTTTGTTTATTTTTCTTCATTGTTTATTTTTCTTTTTTGTGTTTTTTTCTTTTTCGTGTTTTTTTCTTTTTCGTGTTTTTTCTTCGTGTTTTTGTCTTCGTTTTTTTCCTTGTTTGCTTATTTTTGTTTGTTTATTTTTCTTCTTTGTTTATTAATTTTCTTTATTTAAACGAATTTTAAATATTTATCCAATTTATTTTATATTATTTAAGTGCTCTCTATGTTTGAATATTAGCATATAGTAATTAATATCTGTCTTTATTAATGTTTCCCCAAGGGCTTACACAGACTTTCGTTTTACACGTAGAAAGCAAAAAAGAGAAAATCAATTTCTTTCAACAGTAATTAAAATAGAAATTATGCACAGCGAGGAATAATATAATATTCATTTTTTAATCGATTAATTTTTTTAAAGCTCAATAAATAAACAATTTTTATATAATTAAAGTTCTCTCTTAATCTGAATTTTATAAGTAATGAAAAATCGTCAATCAAATTGTTGACTTTTTAGAGTAAGAAAAAAGTTAGTATAAGAATCTTGACTGATTTTTATAATTACTTTTCACTAAAACTTTGATAACGTTAATAGTATAACTGTAATAGTAATAATTAATAGTAACTGTAATAGTAATAATTAATAGTAACTGTAATAGTAATAATTAATAGTAACTGTAATAGTAATAATTAATAGTAATAACTAATAGTAATAACTAATAGTAATAACTAATAGTACCTAATAACTAATAATATAGTAATAACGTATCAATTAAAATTATAAATTATTTTCAACTTACTAATTTCTTTTTTATTATCTTCTTTTTTCTTTTTACTTAATATTGAAGAAAAGAATCCATTCTGAGTCAAGAATTGCTATAGTAAATAAAATCAAAACTTTTCGATAATTAAAAACAGTGAGATCAAACGTCGAGTGCGATAATTTCAATATGTAATTATTATGTGTGATTATTATATGCAATTATTTACTTTTAATTTTCGAATATATTCGCAAATTCATATGTTCATATATGAATTAATTTTGTAATTAATTCACGGATAAATATTTTATCAAATTTTGCAAAACTTTTGGTATTCCTCCAATAAACAATACAAACGATAAATATCTTAAAATAAAACACCTGTTTTTGCAGTGTGAAAATTTCTGTATATAAACATATATATTGAGTTGAAATTTTCTTGAGGGAACTTGTGCAAAGTTATAAGAATAATAGCAACTGTGCAAAGTTTATAATTGGTGGCTTCGTTTACACACTTGATCTGTCATTTATTTTCAGTATGTATACCATATTATACATCTCTGTTGTAATAGTCTTTTATGCCTTATGCAGACTTGCCAGTACAGCTACCCTTTGTCGAACGTTCTTTAGATTCCATGGGTTACCAGTAGACGCTTTTATGCTCAAACATATTCATGTATGTACAATGTAGTTTGTACTGCACTCTATAGGAAACTATTATACAAGGTGAACTTGTACATATACATTGTACATTGTACATAATATATGTATATAATAACAGTTGACGTAAAAAGAGTTCAGACGCCCGATATCTTCTTAGAAAATAACATCCGACTCGAAAGGATCACAAATTCTTATCTTGGGCAATTTGAAACTCAATATTTATCCTTCATTTTATTATCTTTAGAATAGAAATTTTTACGTTTATGTAAATGTTACTGGGGCTTTGAAAGTTATGCGATTACCGTTTTTCGTTTTGATTTCAATACTTTTAGCTTCCTAAAAATTGTATTTTTAGGATTTTCTTTTATGACTTTGTAAATAAAAGTTTATTGTTTTTGTTATGTGGAAATTAGAGTAGTCGCAATTCATTGTTTTGTTGATTTATTGATGGAAGTGTTGATATTTGTTTAAAATTAAATTTGTTTAAAATTGTATAGGGAAAGTGAATTCACTTTTCCTATACAATTTTCGGAACTTAAGTTCCGAAAGTTCAAATGAACGAAATTTTTATCCTATTTTTTTATTTTCTTTTTCTTTTCTTTAGTGTTATCCTAAAATATAATTTTACGTATATAACAATTATTAATTTTGTTTTTATTGTTTTATTAATTATGTTTTTGTTTAAAAACAATTGTCCATTTTCATTACGAAAGTATATTTTTTAAAAATTAAAAGGAAAAGGAAACGGTTCGTTCAAATGAACGTTTAGAACATTAGAATTACTAATTCAAATTGGTGGAGGACTTTTCACTAATTCAAATTTAGAGTGTAGGTTGGTATTTCCACCTTTCGTTAGTTTTTATTATTCATATCTTTCGACAGCTGCCGCTGCCCCTTTCAAGTTACTCAAAATTATAGTTCGAATTGTAGTTTTGTAGTGAATAAAAAACTGATGATTATATGGGGAAAATATTGGTCCTGTATGTTACTATTAAATTATGAAAAAATAACCATAAAATTATGCTATATAAATTTTATATATTATATTTGCAAGTTATTTTTTTCGTTTATAAATTAAAAAATGTTTTGCTAAATAACGCGGATTTATTAATGAATAATTAATTATACGCGGATTGATTTCTGTATAACTTCGCGGATGATTTCTGTATAACTGTATAACTTCTCGGATGATTTCTGTATAACTAAAGCCTTACGATATTTTTATAATTAAAGGTTGTTATAAATAGTAAAAAGATTATAATAGATTTTTTTATGTAAATGATTTTAGAGTTGTTAAAAGATGAATTACATATCATGTGTTGCGCATTTACAAGTGACTCATTATTATTTCTACTGTAATTTCAGTTGTGTATTATATCATTGTTAAAAAAATATTGCTTAAGACTATATTTTTCGTTGATAAATTAAAAAATGTTTTGCTAAATAACGAGGATTTATTAATGAATAATTAATCATACGCGAATTTATTAGTTTAGTAATGATTTCTGTATAAATAAAGTCGTACGATATTTTTATAATTAAAGGTTGTTATAAATAGTAAAAAGATTATATTAGATTTTTTTATGTAAATGATTTTAGACTTGTTAAAAGATGAATTACATATCATGTGTTGCGCATTTACAAGTGACTCATTATTTCTACTGTAATTTCAGTTGTGTATTATCATTGTTAAAAAAATATTGCCTAAGATTAGTCAGAAATAATAAGAATGAAATAGGTTATTCTAATAAAAAAGTAGCCTCAATGATATTTTTCCAATAATTTAACTTCTGAGAACTGATCAATCTGCAATTTTTGTAAGAGTATTTTTATTAATTTTGATTAATGTATCATTAATGCATCATTAAAATGTATTTTATAAAAATACATTTATATAATCAATTTTATATAAATACATTTTAATGATGCACAGTGAGGATATTACTATTTTATTTACGAAACTGTATAGTTGTATTTTATATCTTTGCATATCAATACTGTATATTAATTGTATTGTGTCTTTACTGGATTTATACTGTAAAAATTAATTTTTTGGTCAGGAAAACCGTAGTTTTTTCTTAACAAGATTTTTAAAATTATTTTTGAACAAAATTTATGTTTTTGTGCAAGGATTTTGACCGATAGCGTAAAAATTTGAAAATTGAGTAATTACAAACGCATAATTGTATTATTATTTGTTACATAGTATACGTTTACACTGGAAGTGCATTTAGTTTCGAATGTTTAGACTTCTAAACAAGTATCTGAGTTTGGTGAATGCTAGTGGGAATTTCATCTGTATATAATTTCATCTGCATATAATTCGAAATACGTGTGCAATTAACGATTTAACTCTCCGCCAGTTGTTTCACGCACAGTTTGATTAATACAAATGAACTTTGTGCAATGTAAATTTTACCTTTTTATTGGTACTGTTGCTCTTTTTACTCTCAACTTCTGTTGCTCTCAAAACTTAATTGAGATCTTAATGTATTAAATTTCTCCTGCAAAGATTTAAGGTTTCCGGCGCATGGCTTTATAGTTATTTAGATCAATAATTACTCTCTACTAAATCAGCGATATTGTACCATTGAAGAAATATTTTATACTTATATTAAATGATATATTTATTTGTTTTATCTGATTCAAGTCAGATGATTGAGTACATGTGACGCGTCGCGAAGAAAGGTACCTTAGCATCAAACGAAATTAGGTTATAATAGGATTGAATTTATCACTCGGTAAATATAAATGGAAATAAGTTTACTTGATTAAAGCTTCGTTTTTAATTATCTGCCGACAGAAACAATCTTTTTCGATAGTATACAAAAAAGCTATTCAAGAAACATTGTTTTTGATTTCAGATAATTAAAAAGGAAGCTTTAATTAAGTTAAAACTACCACCAAACATAACCTAATTTCGTTTGATGCTAACACAGAAAAAACTTGAACTCACTTTTGGTGCAGCTCAAGTTGAGCAATGCTAAACGACATAGAAAGTAGCGCCACCTACGCGACTCATTTCTGGTGCTCAACTTAAAAATTGAGTAAATGATGGTTCCTCAGAGTGCGAGTTGATTGAAAACGGTACACTTATCGCTGATTAAGATTCAGAGGATTGAAATAATTTAGAGTACATTTAAAAGTTAAAGTGCAGAAACCTCTTCTATATAGATAAAGCAGTGTATATATAGGTTTGTGGGTACAGGTATAGACTATATATGTAGAAGAAGAAAAGTCCTGCAGATATTATTTCTTGAAATAAAATCAGAGATCGTGGCGGAGAGATAATTGCATTTTTCCTGACAGTATAGGAATCCTCTCCCACTATTCTCTAATACATACCAATGTGATCGTATCTTCCTATTTGCTAGCAATGCTCAGCATGCACCCATACTGTTAAACGGAAATGCGCAAGGATCAAGTGTCGTTAGGGCTAAGACACGATAAGGGTAAAAAACATTATAGCAATCATTTTGCCTGGGAGAGGGAGAGCGAGAGAGAGAGAGAGAAAGAAATGTACATGATTGCTTCTCTAGCGTGGTATACATATGCATTGTTGGATCTATAATGAATTGCTGTTTTCTAAAGAAGTTTGTCTATCTCGAGTCTTTCTCTAGTCTATAGCAATAACTTGAACATTGTATAGAGTTATCGTTGTCGTGCTAGTCTGTCGAATCTTGTATTGATCGATCCCAATTGCATATCAATTGGAAATATAGGAATCTCGTATTTGCACTGACAATTATTGAAGCATGCAAATGTTTCATGCAAATTTAATTTATCCGAGAAATTCCAATTTTATCGTTAATTCACTTCTCCATTTTTTAATAGAATTCCTATTATCTTGACAGAGCAGAAATTGAACATGTATAGGGAGATAAAACGGATTTCTCGTACGATTATTCTCGGTTTTGTTCTTGTTGTAATTATGTAGTAATATGCTTTTGTTGTGTGTAATACTTGGTAATAATGTTTATAGCTTGTTAGAGTTTGGATATAAACATTTCATTGTTGTGTGTTCTTCACTTTATATAGTTTTCTCGGAGATGTTTTCTTGTAGAAGCTGTTTATATGTTAGATTTATGATTTACGTACCATTTATGTAAGTTATTTATTAAGTTTATGAGTTTTTAAGCACCATTGTAACTTACTTACGGACAATATATACATTGTACTTATTATGGAAAATATGTACATTGTATACCTACTTATGGACAAAATACCTTCATATGTTCAATGAAAAAGAAGTCTTAACTTTCAGTAACCCACGTTAGACTACAACCGTTTAGCTAGTTCCCATTTAGGCTGAAATTTTGCATCAAGAGTCGGATTTTAAGACCAAAAACTGACTCAACTTTGTTTCAAGCTGTAAAATTTGGCGATTTTTAGTCATTTTGGTTTTAAGACGTAAACGGTTTAAGACTTTGTTTTTAATGTTCTGATATAATGATGCATGCTTAAAAAAATTATGTTCAGAAAAGTTGTAAGACATAGTAATGTATATGTGGATATTTTTGATGCAATAAGACTAAAAAGAAAATCTTGAAAATTTGTCTTTGAAACTGTCCAAAAATGGTTTCAGACTTTGAACTGTTCTAATTGGTTCACAATATCACGAAACGGATTTGTACCAATTCTGCGGTACAAATCCGACTGCGGGGTGTGTATACTGACAAATAAACAAATTCTTTTTGTGTGTTGAACCAAAAACTGGCTTTGATTTTAACACAGTTTACTTACTGTATAAGCTAAAGATAATTAGTACCAATGTAGTATTTAATTTTAATGGAAGCAATGTTATTAAATAACAAATCGATGTTTATCTGTGTTTCAAAATATATTCATTTAATCATATACAAACTTAATTAACGTGAATGTTTGCATCAGCAGATTGTTAAGCAAACAAAAAAATTGTTGATCCGGCGGTATTTTCCTCTTTATTTAAAATGTATTAATAACTTCTGCATATGGATGGATTTTTAATTTCAAAAATTTGCTCTACTTTTGCTTATTATCTCATTTTATTGCATATGAAATATAATCATTCCATTGCATAGTAATCCTACTGGAAATAAAATATAGTAATTTCATTACATATATAAAATATAATCATTTCATTTCATACAAAGTACAATCGCGTTGCTTAAAATTGATACATCATTCTACTATTGATACTATTGATACTATTGATACTATTGATACTATTGATACATCAATTCTACTAATTGGATTCTTGTAACGATTTTCCAATTTTTTAAAAAGTTGCCATGAAGCTTGATTTTGAATCGCAGTTCTCTTTTTTCTTTTTAATAAAAAGTTTTAGTTTGAATTCTAAAAGGATGAAATGCAATTTTCCAAGTGACTAAAAATAACTTCTTTAGAACAATGCTTTAAAATGGAGTTTTCTATTGGGTAAACGTTTGATTGTATAAACCTTTGTAAATTAACAATTGAATGGCTCTGTTTTATGAGGGAAGAATTGTTTTTGAACTCTATTGTGAGTGTAGAGCTTTTCAATTGCATCTCGAGCTTTAATGTGTTAGGGACTTGGACCGAAAGATGCTCAAGGGCGCGCGAGAAAGATCTAATCTCAGAGTCGAGCAAATTGTGTCAAGAAAGCGTCGGCTGGTGAATTTTCAGCTACAATACGTGATTACACAAGGGGTAAAGTAATGAAAGTGCAGAATTCTCCGCTTCTCAGATCCTATTACACTGAAAACGAATGCTATAGAAGCGCACAGTTTGCAGTTTACGTCTCAGCCACTGCTTCTCTTATCTATGACGTATCTATTACTAAAGAAACTTATCCACTAAAAGCCATGACTCTTTATCCAGAAAACGAAATAATGAAAAAGACGTCTTTTGCTATATTCTAGTTCTCTCACTCTCGCGCTCGCTCGCTTTCTTTCGCTCTCTCCATGGACTCTCCAGATAAGAGATAATTAATCCTTATAATTATTTCATTATCGGCTTTCAGCTTGTTTTTCGCTTTTTCTTTATCGAATACGTTTAAGGGTCCGGCTTGCTTCAAATCTCTGTAGAGTAGAAATGTAAAATTGAGAACAAATAAATATAATTGGCATACACTCGTTACAATATTGTAAAGACTTTGTAATTCCGTAGTGGAAACAAAGTCATGAACCGTTTGCACCTTAAAACCAAAATGAAAAGTAAATTTTGAAAGAATCAATTTTTTGGCTTAAAATTAAACTCGCGATGCTGAAAGTCAGTGAAAATTGGGACTAATGTAAACGATTCCAGTCAAAAATGGGCTAAAGCGAAAGTTTTTATTTTATTTTCTGCGAGATGGTTCTTGTTTTCTTTATTTATTTATATACATATGTGTTTTGTAATAAGATGATTCGATTTCCTTTATACACGTATATTTGTGGTTGTGGATAAGTTGACTTACCTCTTTTCAAAATTCGAAAAGAGATTCGATTCATTAAATATTCGTGAATTATTGAGAGTTGTGCTAAATATAATAAGCAGTAACACAAATGTAAAGATGCTTCAGAGTTTAAAGCAGATTTTACGGCCAACAACCCCTCCGTTTATTCCTTTATATTCTAGGGCGCTAGTATTTTTCGATTCGGTCTACAGTTCCTAACGCAATTTTCAATCTGATAGGGAAATGATTTAGTGAATGGAAAATTAAATTTCTTCTCAAAATGGAATCTGTGAATTACATTTCAACTATAATTATATGTCGTTTTTCATTTATGAGATGTATTCAGGTATATATAAAGTGAACGGTATGGTCGTATTCACACTGTATATGGTATATGATACTATATGATACTATATATGTACTGTATATGATACTATATGATGATAATAGTAAAGATATTATACACAAAAAGTGTTTTAATGATATTAATTAAAACTAGTATGCGTACAATGAGAATTTACAAAAGAAGGTAATAAGTGATGCAAGTTAAGTATGGTCAGACATGCAAAAATAAAAATGTTAAGAATTTTCAGTAAAGATTTTAGTCAGAAAAAGAGGATATTTTTTCACTGTTATATAATGGTAATAATGGTAATAAAGGTAATAATGGTAATTAATGTTAATTAGTATGTAATGAAAATTGTTCAGAGTAAATTAACTACCCTACACGTTATTATTCATTATATCTTTTTAGCTCGTATTTGATCTTAACTTATAGTTATATCTCTATTTATTTATATACGGACGTTAAAAAGTATCTATTCAAGTCAATTTGCTTAACTGTTTGTGTCTACATTTTCGACTTCAATTGTCAGTTATCATCATAAATAAAGAAAAACAGCTTTAATTTGGTTGATCAGGAACTTCATCGATAATTTTGGTATAGGTATCTCCAGTTATCTCTATATTTGTAATATTTTATAATCTCTTCTTTTTTAATTCTCGTTTTAATTAAAGAACGCGGTTTTTAAATAGTTGTTTGAAAAAGGTATCCACAAATGAACTAGCTTTAATTTTGAATTTAGATTGAATGATGTTGTCGTAAATTCGGTATCATGTGAATTGAAATTGTGATTAACTGCAAATGTCGAAGGATGGGTCTTTCAATATATCTATTTCCTAAATTTTCTGCTAAATCCTATGTACGTTTTGAATTAGTACATGATTGTCATTTTGATTATATTTCTGTAGATTAAATTTCAAAGAGATAGAACTAGGAAATACTTTTTATACACTTTTTGAATGTATATTAAAAAGAACATCACCATGTTCTTCTATTTTTCCCTCAAAATTGTTCAAACGAAGATAGTTTTTAAGAATCTGTAACAACAAATTGATTCATATGATTGTAGAATAAATTTAGCTTATAAAACCCGTGTGGAAAAATTTCGGGGCGCTGATTAGGGTATACCTTTTGATTTGTTAGAAGTGCAAGATTTTAAGAAGCACATAAAAGTAGAGATTTTGATGTACTAGGAGAACGTGACACGTGAAAGGCTATGAACTAATTCTAAAATAAGTAAAATTTAAATATGGTAATGATGGTGGCTTTTGTAGAAACGCGGGCGATTCACCCTCCCCTTGCGATGAAATGATATTTTTGATTTTCACTGGTTCTATAGTTGTAGCGTGACGCTCACATATACAGCATTTATCTTTCTATGTACAAGGGATAGTGCATATGTTCTGATGCCAAATGCAATGACGCCATGTGTTTCCAGTTGAGCTGAAAAGGGGGTGGAGGGTTTGGACAAGCAGAATAGTAGCACAGGAATATTCAGCCGAGTGGGATGGACACATAAAACCCTTGTGGGATACATACATTCCCCAAACTTCACAGAAGTTCTGCCTGTAATGTTACCATTCAACCGTTTTCTTCTAATGCTCAAACATTGATTCATGCGTCTATCCATAAACTTTAACGAATGAAACAACAAACAATTTTCATCTAAATGACAAAAAACAGTGAATGCTCATTATTTACATTTATCATAATTTCCAGTTAGCTATTTGCTAACGATACATACATCCTAATTATAATAATTTTGTTCCATTGCTCTGTTTGCTGAATCTGCATCAATGGGATTCTGTTTCAAAACAACAAAAAGTTGTATTGAAATAGACAAAAATACTATTGATTCAGATTTATGTTGCGACTATGTGTTCTCTTAATTAATTACTTAAGGTTTTGAAGTAATAATTTAACAAAGCAGAAAGTGGCACAGAACATTTGCAATAATTGGTCAGAAATGAAAACAAAAGAGCAATATTATTCTTGAAATACAAAGTAAATTTTCATGTAATTTTGACTCCCTTTTATTCAACTGTAAAATTAGCTAGAAGCCGCACATGAATAAATTAACTCTGTTTATATTTGTCTTTTCTCAAGGATTGAATTAAATTTACGTAACAAGTTTTTCCTTGTACATATTAACAACCACAATACGGCAATAATAATAAAGAAAATGCAATAATTTGATGATTCAAAGTTCATTATGGAACAAAAAGTTAATATTCAAAAGAAAATGATTCATGGACAACTGTCAGATAAAGGAAAAATACCTCTTGTGAGAAAAAAAAAATATCAAGGAAATTGTAGTGCAGAGATTTTTGCATAAATACGCTTCATTTCATTTATATGCATTGTTTTAAAGAAGAATCATGTACTCTTTGTTCAATAAAAATGCACTTTTGCAGAAAAGAAAAAAAAGAAAGAATCAATTGCATCACGTGAATCCATTTGAATTGGACTATTTCTTAGAATTTGACTCGTGTACCGACAACCAATAATTTCAAATCGATATTGAAAATTGTTACCCTAGCCAATATGTGTACACTGTACAAGCGAGGTGAATTGTTATGCGAGTATTGAATTCAAGAAGTTACAAAGACCCCGCTACGGAAACTAGTTCAAACATTCACTGACCAAATCATCTAAAGAAAGGATTACGGAAATTGACTCTCTAGACTTTAGTCTTGTTACTTATATTAACACAAAACTTGTGCATTTCCCTTTATGATTTACAGGAATGTAAATTCAGCCTGAGAATGGTAAATGTCTGTCGCAGTTTAGATCTATAGAACCATGAAAATTGAAATTCGTGAATTTGAATGATAATGACAAAAAATAATTTCATGAATGTTATACTTTCCTACCACTATCATTACCATATATATTTTCCTATACCACTATCATTACCATTTTTTTACTATACGTAAATGAAAATTATCTTGTTTCCATCCACTTTTAGAATTAGAAATTCAAGGTCGCTTCCAAACGGACTGAATCTAATTCTAAAAATGGCTTCATTACGATTTCAAAACAAAAAGTAGTTATTAAATCGAATATAAAATGAATGATACTGAGTTCGCAGAAACTAAAAAGCAATTCTTTTTAACTGAATAATAGTTACAGAATTTGTTTACCGACAATGCTGGAATTTGGAGGATTTAAAATTGCTTAAATTTGGGAGAAGTTTGGTGCACTGAGATTTGCATTTAAATGGTCAGTTACAATGAAGACGGTAAATAATGGACTATGTGTAATCTTATTATAAATCTGCACACGCGTGCGAAGTGATTCCTTACGTTATATTCCGATTTGTAGGCAGTGAACATGCATAAAAGAAAAGGTTCTTAAACATGTGACGTGTCGTGAATAGTTAACTTGGCACGTCTACTGTGAATCAAAGTTTTTTGCAGCAGCACACTCATCTCACTTGCACTTGCAGCAGACGACCTACATAAAAATTGAGTTATTCAAAATGTATTTTTTATGAATCCTTATGAAACGTCTAATATGACGCTCGTTTCAAACTCAAACAGCTCAAGTGATCCACATTTTTATTATGTTCTCGTTATATTACTTCTTTATTTTATTTCGCAATTTACCTTTTCATATTTCCTCCTGACTAAAATAGGCATTGAAACAAAATTTGTGTGCAGCACATTGATGAGGATAGTTTAATATTTAGCATTTTTAAAGACGTATGTCATTGTTTTTCAAATTGATTTTCAAATTTTTGATTTTCTTTTGGTACGTTTGTAGTAGTAGGATGATGGTTGGCAATTTAAATTCGTTTTTGTTCGTTTATAGTAGTACCATGATGGTTGGTTGTCATTTCTGATCTTCAATTGTCAATTTAAATTTCTTTTGGAACGTTTATAGTAGTACCGTGATGGTTGCTTATCATTTTTGATGTTGGTTGTCAATTTTAATTTGTTTTGGTTCGTTTATAGTACTCTCTAAATCTGAATCAGCGAAAATTCAACAGAGTTCGCTGATTCACAGCGCAGATTGCACAGCTGGTAATCAGCGAATGAAAATCCGCTGTTTT
>WNHD01002051.1:0-24845 GCA_011057455.1 Ganaspis sp. Gsp50
TTTAAATCCGAATTCTTCAATGCTTCTCAATCCTTTTGAATTCCTTTCCAATTTTCAATGCCTTGAAATTCTTTTCCGATTGTTAAACCTTTTTAATTCCTTTTCAATTTTGAATCCGATTTTCAATTTTTAATTCTTGACAATTCTTGACAATTCTTAAGAATTCTTTGCCAATTCCTTGACATTCTTTGCCAATTCTTTTGAATTCTTTGCAAATTTTTTCGAATTCTTTGACAATTCTTTCGATCTTTTTAAATTCCTTTCCAATTTTTAATTCCTTCGGATTCTTTTTTGATTGTAAATTCTTTTAAATTCCTTTCTGATTTTGAATTCTCTTGAGTTTCTCACAGTTTGTTGTGTTTTTGAATTCTTTTTGAATTTTTTAAATGATTGTCAATCCTTTTGAATTGCTGTTCAATCTCTTTGAATTGCTTTCCAATTGTCAATTCTTTTAAATTCCTTGCCAATTGTTAATCCTCTTGAATCCTTGCCAGTTTCCAATCCTCTTCAATTTCCCGATTATTTTCATCTCCAAACTCTTCCCACAATTTCCATTTTCTTTCGAATTTTCTGACAATTTTCACTTTTTTCAAACTTTCCTCACAATTTTCATTTTCGTCGGAATTTGAACAATTGTAACTTTTCCAACAATTTGCAATTTCGATTATTTTACAATAATTTATTATTGCAGGCTTTAATTATTTAACTTTTCAACTATTTAATGTTTCAACAATTTAACGTTTCAACAAATTAACGTTTCAACAAATTAACGTTTCAACAAATTAACGTTTGAACAATTTAACGTTTCAACAATTTAAGACTTGAATAACGTTTGAATTTAAAAGTTCCGATTTAAAAATTTTAAATCCAACTGTCGGGGATTCTTGAAAAAAGCGCGTTTGGAGATTTCCGAGTACTTAAAATATATTTTTATCACAACCGGTGGAGTGTCACGCACTTGACCTGATTTGCATATCGAACTTGTCGGAAATAAAATGGAAAAAAAGAAGGAAATAGCTTGTTGAGTTGACGATAAATTGATTAGTTTTAATTCGTTTGCTCTGATTTTGAAAGAATCGAACACGAGTTGCAACTCGCGAGTTTTCGGAGCTAAAGGGTTAAATATTTCTTTCTGCTTGTTTCTGCTTGAAGTGATGATATACTCATAGCCTGCCACGTCATTTCCCCTCCCAGAAGTGACCACCAGAGAACACTAACAACTCCCATCCTTTTTCCGTTTCTCATGGAAATGACGATCATACAATATGATACTCGGGACATTGACTTGAACTCTTTTTTTTTTATTTCATTTTTTTTGCTTAAATAAACTCTGTTCTGTAAACTCCCTTTCTAGACTCGGCCTTGTCAATTCTGACCCAAATCTACCGGGTGGTGGCAATTTAAACGATAATTAAGTCTTTTGATTTGAAATTAAATACGAAATGATGATTTATTTATTTTTTTGAAACTTTGATTTGAAATTAAGTGTAAAATTTTACTTTATTGAGTTTATTTGTTTATAGAAATTAAAATTTTATTGAAATCTGTTTTTGAATTCATTTTCAAAATCGTTCACAAATTTTTTACAAATTTCAAATTTTGAATTTCAAATTCAAAGTATGTTTTTTTAAATTTATTTTTGAAACAATTATTTAATTAATTTTGTAAGGGATTTTTCAATCTATTAAATCTATTTTCAAATTTATTTTCAAATCAATTTTTAAATTAATTTTGTGTGGAATTTTCAAATTAAAGTTCGGGTTTGGTTTTTCAATTAAGTTTAAAATTAATTTTCAAATTTATTTCCAAATTTATTTCCCAATTCATTTATTTTTTATTTCAGTTCATTTCCAAATCTACTATTAAATTAGTTTTCAAATTTATTTACAAATCAATTTTTAAATTTATTTAAAAATAAATTTTTAAATTCATTTTCAAATTCGTTTACAAATTTATTTTTGAATTCATAGTTCAAATCTATTTTCAAATTTATTTCCAAATCAATTTTTAAATCAATTTTGTGAGGGATTTTCAAATTAAATTTGGGGTATGGTTTTTTAATGAAGTTAAACATTCATTTACAAATTCAATTCCAAATAAATTATTAAATTCATTTCCAAACCAATTTTCAAATCCAGTTCCAAATCTATTTTAAAATTCAGTTCCAAATCAATTTACAAATTTATTTTCAAATCAGTTTTTAAATTAATTTTATAAGGAATTTACAAATTCATTTTCAAATAAGTTTTTAAATTAATTAAAAACATTAATTAAAAATGTTTTTACACATTTTTTTACACATTAATTAAAATAAAATAATTAAATTAATTTTATAAGGAATTTACAAATTCATTTTCAAATTCATTTCCAACATTTTCATATCAATTTTGAAATTGATTAATGCAAATTCATTGACGTTAATTAATGCGAATTCGATAATGTTAATTAATGCAATTAATACAGCGTTGAATAAAATTAGAGGAAAATTCTGGGAGTTGCCGGAATTAAATCAAGAATAGAAATCTTGTGTTTTATCAAAGAGCGTGAAAATTATGTTCCGTTTCACTTTCAAGCAACTCTAGCAAGACTAATTCTGAATAAATAGCTTCTTTATTGCACACAAGTCACGATGAAATGATTCACGTTGATTCAAACTGTGCGAATTGAAAATAAAATCAAATTTACTTAGAAAACTCTTCATGACTCAGAAATACATCTAAATTGATAACAATTATTCGTCAGTCTCTAAAATTATACCATTATCAAGAATATTTAACCCAGCGTTTCAAATTTCAGAATTTTTCTCATTTCCCTACAATCGACGTTAATTTAATAAATAAATGTATAAAGAAATAAATAAATGCATAAAGGAATAAATAAATGCGTAAAGGAATAAATAAATGTGTAAAGAAATAAATAAATGCATAAACTAATAAATAAATAAACGGATAAACGAATACGTGAATAAATAAACGACAAGAGGAAACAAAAAATTCAACGTTTGATTTTTCAAATCTTTTTACACTTTTTGGTCACAATTTTTCGTATTCGAAAATAAAAATCCCAGAATAAAATTATACTTTCCGCTTGTTTAAAATTTTCGAATTCGAATACAAAAATAGAGTAAAAAACAAAATAATTACACTTTCCCTTTATTTGAAATTTTCGAATTCAAATATAAAAATTCCACAACAAAATAAAGCGAATATTTAACAAGACAAAATGTTTGACAAATTGTTTGAAAAAACGTTTGAAAATGAGAAATTTAAAAAAGCGAATTTTTGTGGTATCTGATTTCTTTTTCTGTTTTTTTATTGCAGCTTTCAAGCGCAGTGAATATTTTGGACCAGAAGGGAGAAACTGCACTGGAGGTGGCTCTAAAATCGCGACAACCGTCTTTAGCACGAACTTTGGTTGAACACGAGGCGAATTTGAGCTCCAAGGATTCAAAGGGATTGACTTTGTTGCAATCGGCAATTTTAAAAGGCGACTCTTACACTGCAGAATTTGTAGTCGAGCAACTAGAAAATAATGGAAACTCTCTCAAACTCTCGGAGCCAGTCAAACTCCTCGAGGAATTTGCAAATCATCCTGACTTGAAGGACATTCAAGGATGCACCGCTCTTCATTTAATCACGAAACACAAGTCGCCCGATATGCTCGCAGTTGCCGGCAGATTATTACAAACTGGAATCAATCCTAATATCCAGGATCAACGAGGATGGTGCGATTTTATTTTTTTGGCTGCTTTAGAATTTTTTTTATTTTTTTATATTTTTTTTGTATTTTTTTTGTATTTTTTGTATTTTTTTTGTATTTTTTTGTATTGTTTGTATTTTTTTTTGTATTGTTTGTATCTTTTTTGTATTGTTTGTATTTTTTTGTATTTTTTGGGTATTTTTTGTATTTTTTTTTTATATTTTTTGTATTTTTTGTATTTTTTTTTGTATTTTTTTTTTGTATTTTTTTAATAAATGTTGGGTTTTGATCGCTATTTCTTATGTTTATCGTATTCATTACGATTCATTGCATTCAATTCATAACAATTTGACACATTCGGACAATTTTTTTGGATTTGCATTTTCGAAGAATATGGATTTTTCACGTTTTTGTCAATTTCGAGGTGATTTTGAATTTTTGTTTGCTTTCTGCTTTTTGCAGTCGATTCGGTATAAAAAAAACAAAAAATTTCGTGTATGTGCGAAACACTACACTTTCCTGGATCAATTTGTATTTTAAATTAAGATCAATTTGAGTTAATTTGAAAACAGTTTGCAATTTTTTGCAAATTTCAAGGTATTTCTGAAATTTGTTTGCATTCTTGTTTACATTCTCATGAATAATGAGAGTGTATTTTTTATTCGATTTGGAAAAAAATGCATTTAAAGCTGCATACGAAACACTACAATTTTCTGAATCGATTTGAATTTTTAAAAATTATGAATAAATTCAAATTTAAAAATTGTATTTTTCACTTTTTTGCAAATTTAAAGGTGTTTTTTGCAAATTTCTGCAAATTTTTTGCAAATTTTGTTGAATTTTCTTTTTTGCAGTTGATACGGTACAAAAAATTACAAATATAGTAGAAGTACGAAACAATGTACATTTCTGGGTCAATTTGAATTTTAAAAATAATTAGATTTTTCACTTTTTTGCAAATTTGAAGGTGTTAATGAAAATTTTTTGAATTCTCTTCTTTTTATTCGATTCGGTACAAAAACGGTGAAATTAGATGTACGTACGAAACAATAGACTTTCCTGATTTAATTTGAAGTTAAATTAAATTTAAAATGATCAATTTAAATTATTAAAATAAATTGTATTTTTCATTTTTTTGCAAATTTCAAGGTGTTTGGATTTTTTTTTGGATTTATTTTATTCGGTTTGGTATAAAATCAGACGACTTTTAAGCTATTTACGAAACACTACACTGTTTTGGATCAATTTGAATTTTGGCAAAATATCGATTTTTCACTGTTTTTATTATGATTTTGTTTTACATTATGTTTTTATTTATTATATATTTTTATTTATAATATAATTTTATTTTGTATTTTATTTTTTTTTGTATTTTATTTTTTTTTTTGTATTTTATTTTTATTCTGTATTTTATTTTAATTCTGTATTTTATTTTTATTCTGTATTTTATTTTTATTCTACTTTATATTTTATATTTTATAGGTATTTATATTTTATATTTATATTTTATATTTATATTTTATATTTATATTTTATATTATATTCTTTTCTCATAGACGAAGTATTTTTATTTGTATTATATTTTTATTTTACATTTTATTTCTATTTATACTGTTTTTCTATTTAAAATTAGTGATTTCGGAGCACTTTTTAAATTTTTTTTTTTAATCGCCCAGAATAGCTGAATCGATTCCTTGTGATATTGTATTTATTATATTTTTATTTAATTTTGTATTTAATATTTGCATTCAATTTTGTATTTATTTTTGTATTTATTTATTTATAGTATACATTGATTTTCATTTAATATTTTTATTTAATATTTTTATTTAATATTTGTGTTCAATATAATTGCATGTTATACTTTTATTTAATATTTTTATTTTTATTTACTATTTTTATATAGATTTTATATACATGGATATTTTATCCATTCTACACTTTTACAAAGTTTTACAATTTATCCTATTACTATTTTTTTAAATATTTGTATTCACTATTTTTATTTACTATTTTTATTGAATATTTCTATTTACTATTTTTATTTACCATTTTTATTTACTATTTTCATTTACTATTTTTATTTAATATTTCTATTTACTATTTTTATTTACCATTTTTATTTACTATTTTTATTTACTATTTTTATTTAACTATTTTTATTTACTATTTTTTCAATATTTTCACATAGTATTTCTATTGAATATTCTTACTTTATATCATTTTACGTTGCTTATCTTTACATAATTTTACATTACTTATCACATCATTTTTCTCTAATTACTCAAATTACTCTAATTACTTTTCCTAAACAAAAATGCCTAATTTCTGCCATTTTTTCAACAGGACAGCATTGCACAGTTGCGTCTCCGAGGAAAACGACGCCCTTCTCGATCTTCTCCTCGACACGAAGAACATAAATCTGGACAAAACGACAAATGACCAGCACACCGCTCTCTGCTTCGCTCTCCTCGCAAAACCATTTTTCAAATCTATCGCAGAAAAGCTGCTCAAAAAGGGAGCCAATCCCAATCCTTTCTATGAAAATACAAAAGACACTTTGCTCCACATTCTCGCGAGAGAAAATCGCCAAGAGGCCGCCTTGTTTCTAGTTGAAAATTCCGACGACAATTTTCTTCAAACGAATTCTGAGGGATTTTCTGTTCTCCATGAAGCCTGCAGAACTGGCTTGGAAAATTTGGCACGTGTTCTGCTGGAAAAAGGACTGCCAACTACGGCTTTTACAAAATCTACTGGAGAAGCTCCTATTCATTTGGCGGTCTCGAATTTGTATTTGGGAGTAGTTACGGCTTTGCTTGAAGCGAAGGATTCAGAATCGCAGCTTCATTTGAAGGACAAATGCGGAGAGACGCCTCTTAGTCTGGCGATTAAAGTTTCCTTGAAAAAAGCCAGGGATATTATCGCAGCGCTGATTAAAGCTGGAGCTGACATCAATCAACGAAACGAGAAAGGATTGACGCTTCTTCATCAAGCTGTTTTGAAAGAGGACTCGGCGACTGCGATTTTTTTACTTGAGAATGGCGCTGACATTAACGCCAAGTGAGAAATAGGATTTTTTTAATTTTGAACTTGAATCGAGGTTTTTGTGATTTTTGCGGTGTATTTTTTTATTCTTCGTTGTTGCAATCTATTTATTTTATTTATTTTAGTTATTTATTTATTTTATTTGTTTTATTTATTTTATTTTATTTATTTTATTTTATTTGTTTTATTTATTTTATTTTATTTATTTTATTTATCTATTTATTTATTTAGATATATATAGAGGGCCAAAAGTGCAAAATAGCACTTTACAATCGTTTTTTAATCGTTTTTGAAAACTTTGAATCTTCATTATTTTTTATTCTCCTTTTTAATTATTTTTAATCTCCTTTTTGAAACATTTTTTTATTCTTTTTTTGGATCTTTTTTTGAAACCTCTTCTTTGAATCTCATTTTATTTTTTTAAATCTCTTTTTTGATTCTCTTTTTTGGTCTGCTTTTTATCTATTTTTTATCTACTTTTTATGTATTTTTTAATCTATTTTTAGTATATTTTTAGTATATTTTTAGTTCCTTTTTTAGTCTCCTTTTTGAATATTTTTTTATTTCTATTTTGAATCTCTTTTGAATCTCTTTTGAATCTCTTTTGAATCTCTCTTTTGATTCTCTTTTTTAGTCTATTTTTTGTCTATTTTTGTCTATTAGAATTATGTTAATCTCTTTTTTTGAATTTTTTTTTATTTCCATTTTGAATATTTTTTGAATATCTTTTTTTATTTGTTTCTTCAGTTTCTTTTTTTATTCTCTTTGAATATCTTTGTAAAATCCTTTTTTGAATCTCTTTTTTATTCTTTTTTTTTGTATTTCAGTTTCAAATTAATTTTTTTGAATCTCTTTTATGAACCATTTTTTATTATTTTTTGATTCTCTTTTAGAAATTTTTGTTTAAATCTCATTTTTATTCTTTTTTTGATTCTCTGTTTAAATTTCTTTTCTGAATCTCTTTTTATTCTTTGCTGAATCTCTTTTTATTCTTTTTTGAATCTCTTTCTCAGTCTCTTTTTATCTTTACTTCTCTTTTTTTTCTCTTTATTGAATTTCTTTTATTTTTATTTTGAATCTCTTCTTTGATTCTCTTGTAAGTCTTTTTTTTAATCTTTTTTAAATCTTTTTTTAATCTTTTTATTATTCTTATTTTAAATCTGTCTTTTAGTATATTATTTAGTAGTCTCTGTTTTATTCTTTTTTCTTTAATCTCCTTTTGAAATCTTTTCTCAGAAACTCTTTTTTTAATCTTGAATAAATTAAATTGAATCTTTTTTTTATTCCCTTTCTTTAATCTCTCTGATTCTCTTTCTGAATCACTTCGTTTCTCTTTTTAAAACCTTTTTTCAAATCTCCATGTTCTGTTGAAAAAAGAGTTCCTCTATTAATTTTCAAAAATTGGAAATAGTTGAAATAATTGAGATAATTGATGAAATAATTGAGATAATTGATGAAATAATTGAGATAATTGATGAAATAATTGAGATAATTGAAATAGTTGAGACAATTGAAACAGTTCAAACAATTGAGATAATTGAAATATTTTTTTATTTGCAACTCAAACGGATTTACAAAAACAAATAATTGAAATAATTAAGATATTTTATTTATTTACAACTCAAACGGATTTACAAGAAACAAATAATTGAAATAATTAAGATAATTGTAATAATTGAAACAGTTGAGATAATTAAAATAGTTGAAACAATGAGTTTGAAATAATTAACTAATTAAAATAGTTGAGATATTTGAAAATATTGATATTATTGAATTGTTAATTGAATTTTTCTTTTAAAGAACGGAAGAAGGAGAGACGGCGTTGCAGCTTTGCGTCCACTGCAGACTCGGAGAAGTCGTGGAAGCTCTTTGCGTGCGGGGAGTAGATACGACGACAGGATGTCCGCTCTGGGATGCTCTTGAGTCTGACCAGGAAGACGTTGCCTCCGTTTTAGTAGCCCACGGCTCCGACACTGACTGCTGGGCTCCCGGACCCGACGGTTGTCAACAAACCCTCCTGCATAAAGCCATAGACGATAATAAAGAAGACATAGCTCAATTCCTCATCAGAAGGTCCATTCTTAATTCCTAAACTCAAAAACAAAATCCACACGTTCAGAAAATAATCCCGAAACGAACTTTTTCGTTCGTAAATGTATTTTTCATTCTAATATTTTGCACTCAATTTGTTTCCATATTCAATTTGTTTCTGTATTCAAATTCTTTTTGTATTCAATTTGTTTTTGCATTCAAATTCTTTTTGTATTCAATTTGTTTTTGTATTCAATTTGTTTTTTGTATTCAATTTGGTTTTGTATTCAATTTGTTTTTTGCATTCAATTTGTTTTTTGCATTCAATTTATTTTTGTACTCAATTTGTTTCTGTATTCAAATTCTTTTTGCATTCAAATTCTTTTTGTATTCAATTTGTTTTTGTATTCAATTTCTTTCCGTATTCAATTTGTTTCCATACTCAAATTCTGTCCGTGTTCAAAGTCTTTTCGTATTCAAGTTATTTCCGTATTCAATTCTTTTCCCTATTCATTTTTTTGTTTCCGTATTCAATTTTTCCCCCTATTCAATTCTTTGTTTTCGCATTCAGTTTTTTTTCCTCTATTCATTTTTATGTTTCCGCATTCAATTTTTCCCCCTATTCAATTTTTTGTTTCCGCATTCAATTCTTCTTTTTCCTATTCAGTTTTTTGTTTCCATTTTCAATTCTTTCTTTTCGTACTCAATTTTATTGTTTATTATTTATATTCTTTATTATATTTATTTATATTATTTATTTATATTATTACTTTTATATTATTTATATTATTACTTTTATATTTATTGTCTTATTCTAAAAATGACAAATTTGCTTTGCAGCGGGTGCGATTTGAATTCTCCGAGGCGACCCGGACCTGGTGGCTCAGGAGGAGAGGAGGCGAGAGATAATTGCTCACCTCTGCATCTTTGTTGCCAGTGGGGATTGGAAAAAGTCGTGCAAACTCTCGTGGAACATGGAGCGAACGTGAATGCCCGCGATTATGAAGGAAAAACCCCGATGCATATTGCTATTCACAATCAGCATTCGCAAATAATTTTCTTGCTCCTCTGTCATCCTAACATCGATTTGTCAATCCGGGACAAAAAAGGACTCAGTCCCTTTGCCACCGCTTTGACTGTGCGCAATAATAAAGCTGCCCAATCCATTTTAGACAAACTGCCCTCAGCGGCCGAGCAATTCGACAACAAGGGCAGAAACTTTTTACACATGGCCATTCAGAAAGACGACATGGAGAGTATTTTGTTTCTTCTCTCGATTCAGGTGGACCAACTTTATTTTTCGTAATCGCTAATCGTATTTTTCGACAATGATTTATAGGTTTTTAAATATTTTTTTATTAATATTAATATTATATATCTAACTGTATTTTTAAACTATTTTTTGGATTTATTTTTCTGAAATAAATAAATAAGTAAATAAATAAGTAAATAAACAAGTAAATAATTAAACGCGTAATTTCAGGTTGACGTGAATTCTCGAGTTCAGGACGTGACGCAGACGCCGCCTTTGCATCTGGCTTCGATTTCCGGTAACGAAATGTTGGTGCGAAGTTTAATACTCGCTGGTGCTAGAATTAACGATATGGATGCTCACAGAAATACCGCGTTGCACGCAGCAGCAAAAGCTGGCCACGCTCCCGTTATTTCTGCCCTTTTACAGGTATTTTATTTATTTATTCGTTTATTTTAATAATTTAAATAATAACAAAGAAATAATTGTGATTTTCGTTGCAGAATAACGTGAATTTCGATGCTGTGAATGCGGACGGAGATAATGCGCTACATGTCGCGGTGAGAGAAGGACATGTCGCTGTGGTGAGGGCTCTTTTGACAGAATGCACCCTGAATGCAGAAGCTGTCAATTTAAAGGGCAGAAATCCCCTCCACGAATTAGCCAGGTACGGGAGAGACAACGCTGCCACAATCTGCGAACTCTTCTTCGAATGTATGCCTAATTATCCCCTCAATAATGCAGGTTTGTCAATCTTTGTGTCCTTAATTTCAAAACCGATTTTTTCAATCCAGAGGTTAAGAAAATTTCTTGAGAATTGTGCGAGTAAAGGAAATTAAATAAAGTAATGAATAAAAATGGAAATAAAAATGAGAAAAGTAAAAATGAATAAGTAGGAATAAAAATAAGTAAAATGAAAAAAGTAAAAATGAATAAGTAGGAATAAAAATAAGTAAAATAAAAAAAGCAAAAATGAATAAGTAAAAATAAAAGTAGAAATAAAAGTAGAAATAAAAAACAAAAGTAAAAGCATGTAAACTAAAAGTATAAACAAACTGTGTTTTTCACGTTTAGAAAATTGTAATCGGTGTTTATTTTTTTCAGATTTGGATGGCAATACTGCGCTACTCATCGCCTACATGAAAGGAAACGGAAATTTGTGCAGAACCCTTGTAAAATCCGGAGCGTGCCTTGGATCAATGAACAAAGAAGGAATTACGATATTTAATTACCAAGTGGCTACGAAACAATTACTTTATCGCTTGTTGGATTCTCTTACTCAAGAGGCACCCTGGGTAGAAAAAGATCTCTGTCTAGAGTGTGGTACCAAGTTTTCTTTGACAATGCGAAGACACCACTGGTTCGTAAAAAAATAACAGAAAAAATCTATTCTCTTTGTTGACAAGAGTAGGTGTTAAATTGCTAGTAAAAGTCGCGATAATTCTGGCGAAAATTGCAATATTATTGCTGGCAAAAATTGTTATAATTCTAGCGAAAATTGCAATATTATTGCTGGCAGGAATTGTAATATTTCTAGCGAAAATTGCAATATTATTGCTGGCAGGAATTGTAATATTTCTAGCGAAAATTGTAATATTATTGCGGGCAGAAATTGCAATAATTCTAGCGAAAATTGCGACATTTATGCTCATAAGTTTTGAGCAAAATTTTTTACGTTCTTTAAAATTTAAACTATTTTTGAAATTTATTTAGTGGTGTTTTATAATTTCAACTACTTTTTACGTAATTTAAGTAGAATATTACAATTTAAATTGTTATTATTTTACGATTTTTAAGTAGTATTTTATAATTTGAACTATTTTCTACGTATTTTCGATAATATTTTACAAATTGCTTTAATTTTTTTTACATTTTCTGAGAACAGGGACCACGGTCGTTTTTTTAGTTCAATTTTAGGTGCAAGAGGGCATTTTTAATTTTAAAAGAGGGGATTTCAATTTTAAAAAAATGTATTGCCTTTCATTGCACGAGTTTTTCATGATTTTCACGAGAACAATGAATTTTTCAATATTTCGTGAGAATTTGAATTATACTTTTGAAATAATGAAACTTTATGGTTTTAGGCATATTGTGAAAATAATTTTCTATAGAATTTAAATTACTAAAGGTCCATGCTTTTAATTTTAAAACCATTTTAAGTATTTTAAGTGTTTTTAAATATTTTGAAATATTTTTAATTATTTTAAAGTACTTTTAATTATTTTGAAGTATTTTGAAGAACTCGGAAGTTTTTTTTATGAACTCTGAAGTATTTTGAAATATTTTGAAGTTGTTTGAAGTATTTTAAATTAGCTTTAAATATTTTGAAATATCTTAATGTGAATTTTAAGTGTTTTTAAATATATTGACGTATTTTAAAATATTTTAAAACACTGTTAAGCATTTGGAAATATTTTTAAGTAATTTTGAAGCACTCAGAAATACTTTAAAGTGCTTTTAAATATTTTTGAATATTTAAAAGACTTCTAAGTATTTTTAAATATTTTGAAGTATTAAAATATTTTGAATTATTATGAAGTATTTGGAAATATTTTAAAGTAATTTTAAGTATTTTAAAATATTTTGAAGTATTGGGAAGTATTTGGAAATATTCTAAGTTATTTTATTGTATTTTTAAATATTTTCAAGTATTTTAAACTAATTTTAAATATATTTAAATATTTTACAGTGTTTTTAAATATTTTGAAGTCTTTTAAGGTAATAAAGAGGATTTTTAAGTAGTTTAAGTAAATTTAAGTATATTTAAATATTTTTAAGTATTTTTAAATCTTTTTAAGTGATTTTAATTATTTCGAAGTTTTGGGAAGTATTTGAAAATATTTTAATGTTGTTTAAAGCATTCTAAAATATTCTGAAGTATTGGGAAGTATTTGGAAATATTCTATTAGTAATTTCAAGTATTTTTACATTTTTTGAAGTATTTTAAACTAATTTTAAGTATATTTAAATATTCTTAACTATTTTGAAGTATTTTTAAATCCTTTCAAGTGATTTTAAATATTTCGAAGTTTTAGGAAGTATTTGAGAATATTTTAGTGTTGCTTAAAGTATTTTTAATTATTTTGTAGAGTTGGGAAATATTCTAAGTAATTTGAAATATTTTTAAAGATTTTGAAGTATTTTAAAGTACTCAGAAGTATTTTAGAGTACTCTGAAGTATTTTAAAGTACTCTGAAGTATATTAAATACTTTTCAAATATTTTACTATGTTTTTATACCATAGTTAATACTTAAAATACTTAGATTTCTAATAAATTTGAACTATTTTAAAGCGTTTTTAAATATGGTGAAGCCTTTTAAAGTAATTTTAAGTGTATTTAAATTTTTTTAACTATTAGGAAGTATTTGAGAATATTTTAATGTAGTTTAAAGTATTTTTAAATATTTTAAAGTAATATTATATAATTTGATCTATTTTTTACACATTTAAGGTGAAATTGAAAATTTTATACAATTTTTTACGTGTTTTAAAATTTAAACTATTTTTTTTTTTCAAGTTTATTTAGTGTTTTCTAATTTATTCCTAAATCGTCAATTATAATTTTATAATTTGCACTGCTTTTTTTATTATTTTATAATTTGAACCATTTTTTACCTATGAAGTGCCATTTTTCACATTTATCAATCTTTGGCAATATTTTACAATTTAAACTATTTTTTTCCTTTCTTTAAGTAGTATTTTATCAAATTAAATATTTTTTTTACTATTTTTTATCAATATTTGCCGATTTAAACATATCTGATTTCTATTTTAAAATCTTCTATTTTGTATCAAATTTTTTAAATTTGCAAGATTTTTTTATCCAAATTTGCCTTCTAATTAAACTATAAAATATTTCTTGAAAATAATAACACAAAAATTTCTCCAAACATCGTTGCTTAACACGAATATAATAAAAATGTTCAAAAAACAGACTTAACGAAATAAAATAAAAAAAACGAATATAAAAGAAAAATAATAAAACGAAAGAAAATTGCTTTAAGAAATACTAATTTGTAATTCATTTTTGCAGCCGTCACTGTGGAAGGATCTTGTGCAGCAAATGCTCCGGTCAGGATGTTCCTATTTTGAAATTCGGACAAAATAAACCAGTGAGAGTCTGCGGAGTTTGTTTCGACGTTCTCCAAGTTGGTGCTGAATAATTCGAAGACTGGAATAATTTAATCAAAGTTTATACAGCGAATTCTATCATTCCAAAGTGAAGTTGATTTATTGTACTAAATTCGATATTTAGAATTTTATCTCAATTATATATATGTTATACAATAAATGTGTACACATTACAGTAGAAGCCCTCTCATCCGGACAACTTTTTAAGACAATTCGATTAATTTTTCTTTATATACATTAGTGTAGAGATTCAATCTTGAATTTTGACATTTTAAAAAGATTTTCTAATATTTCTTTACGTAAATAATTGTCTAGATTTAAGAAGTTTATATTGTTGTCGTTTTAAATAAATTGAAATTCAATTAGAATCTAAATTAAAATACACTCTCATTATTGATGAGAATGTAAAAAGTCTCTGCTTGATTTAGAATATAGCTTTTGTTTAGAATAAAGCTTTTGTTCAGAATATAGCAAACGTCCAGATAAACGAGTTTCTACTGTAGATGTTTATATATATTATATTGTATAATGTATGCATATATATAAATTTTTTATATATATATATAATTTTATGTCACATATATTATATATACATATTAATTATACGAATTGTATCAAGTTACTAAACCAATTCTTGTTCATTTTCCAACGATTGAAATAATCCAATAACCTTGAGAATGGCTTGAATTTTATTTTAACTAGAACATTTGAAACATCGGTTTTTCGTAGATTTAACTAATGGTACATGAGTGATAATAGGTGTACAAGATAATTGATTATTTTAATTTGCTAAAAAGAGTTTTGGCCACGCAATGATCCACACATTGGACATAATCTATCAATTCTTCGAAACAAGTTTCTTCCGTTTTCTTGCGAGAATTCACTCTGTCAGTGCACGTGTTCAATTTTTCTTGAAAAGCCTGGCATTTTTTCTGCTCTGAACAGCTCGCCTGCAAATTTCATTTAGACAGTTAGCAATTTTGGTGGAAAAATTAAAAATCAAAATAAGTTCATTTGCTTGACTCATTTATCAAAATTTCCACGAAATTCGTTTTTTCGAAAATAATTTTCAATTAATTTTTTCTTTAACTACAAATCTCTTGTGTGTTAAATATTTAAAAACATTTAGCCATTTTTGTAGGTATTTTTCAAGAAAATCCACTTATTGTACAAAAGCTAAAAGCGTTAAAAGTAAAAAAAAGTTGGGAAAAATCCAAAAAACTGACGTAAAGTGTAACCTAAAAAGTTCAGAATCGTTTACGAAAATTGAGGAAAATTATGTACATACACATTCTACAATCAATTATTTAAAATCTAAAACAATTGATTCTCATGACAATGTTTAACAAAATCTTAACAAAGTTGCAAACAAACCAAAACTTCTGAAAAAATGAAAAAAAAGAAAAAAACTAAACATCAAAACTTAACCTCAAAAACCGTTATATATACGAAAAAGCAAATAACAATCGCATATAATCGACTTGTAATGGAATTTTTTTCAATTTAATTACTTGAACAATAAACGAAGTCCATAAAAGGTCTATAATTACAATAATGAAAAACAATTTCCCTTTCATAATTTCGGTGAAAATAACCTAAAAGTGACATTACTATACATTAGCGAGTTTTTGGTGTGAAAAAATTGCGGTAATCGTGGAAATAAAATAAAAAATAAAGGTGAGGTGTTAATCTTGAACAAAATGCAATTGGAATTAATTTTCCATGATTATTTCTTTAAAAGTTATGTAATAATTGATTAGAAAACTTACACGAAGAACTGTCTGGGGATCTACAAGTTCTTCATCTTCGCTCTCAGCTTTTACCACTGGCACGAATCTATTGATGAAATTTTGAATTAAGGACATCTTCTTTTCAAAACGGTGGTTTAATTTGACTAATAATTTCAAAAAACTATTATTTTTTGGAAAAAAAGTTCGGAATTTTTCTTTCAGGCGAAAAAATAGCAGACGATATCTTCTGCGCAGTGTTTCTGCGCAACTGCTGGAGTCAAAATAAATTCATTTTAAATGACGTTTTTTAAATAGTTTTTTATTCGTTTTTATTATTATTGCAAATTTGTTTTATTGTAATTGTTGTTATTTAGTAATAGGTATCATTCTTATTGTGATCGTTTTTATTATTATTTGCTCTCTTTTTATTTCATGAATTTTTATTTGTAATTTAGAAAAATATCAACGTTTTGAATATAATTATCATTAAAAAAAACAATGCAACAACAAATTATTACGTATTTTAAACATTCGAATAGTACAAGTTAAACAAATTCAGTTTTTACATTACAACAATTTTAATTTTTAAAAATACATTTTTTAGTACCATTTGTTTTCAAAATTCCCGCGAGAACGTAGTCTCCAAGCAGACGACACTTTCCCGTGTTCCTCAATCCCAATTGGCTGACGTGCAATAAACTTCCCATCAATCAAAAAATGAACTAATCATCATCCACTCATTAAAGAGACACAAATTGTTTTGTTCCTTCTCCCCTTTTTTCAAATATTAATTAATTAACACAGCCAAAAATGCAAACACTCCCCAAAAATTGCATAATACATCATTAGCATACCAGATTATCATGTATGTTTGCTTCTACTTATGAAAATACGTGTCAAAAGGAGACAAAAGTGTCAATTTTCTTCTTTACTTTATTGTTTTTTCCTTTTGCCACTTGTTCTAAGAAAATATTCATTTTAAAATGAAAAACAGAGACAATTGTGCACAATTATTTTCTAATCTTGTTAGTCATTTTTTCAAAAAGCATCGAAAAATTCTTGGATGATTTGTAGCGAGGATGGCGTCATTCTAAACTGTCCACTTTATTAGACTAAATAAAAGGCTTATCAAAATGGAACTTTTAGTCCATTGTTTGAGATAAGACACAGAGAAAGTCCTCCTTTTAGTTCGAGTGCAAATTAAGAAACAACTTTTTTTCAAATTGCGGAAAAAGTCTAATACTTTCCCATCAATGCGCGTTCGAGTTTGAGGTGGTTTTTGTGCTGGCGTGTGTAAAGGGCAGCTGCGTGAAAAACCATACTTTTCGTGATATTAAAACATTGAAAAAAGCCAAAAGATCTTGGACACGGGAAAATTAGATCCTGATTGTGAAAGAAACCATAAAAAATCGACCTTAACCAAGGAAAACAAGGGAGGTTCGTAGCAAAAACTGATCGTCAAATTCGAGGTTGTAATTTACACATTTGTTTCATATTTAGTCAAATTTTCAGCAAAAAAACAGATATTTTTCTTAATTTCAAGCCAATTTGTTATTAAACTTTGTATCACATTTACTAAAAAAAAGCTGAGAGAGAAAAAAATCGAGAGTTCAATTTTGAGGTTATGTTTTCTAGAACTTTTATTATCGCTTTCCTAAGTTGTCAAAAATTGTTTAAAAATTAAAGAAGCTGGTTGCAAAACAATTTCAGTTATTGTTTTTCAAGAGAACAGTAATTTCTTTTTCACCCAGAGGTATATTTTTTATAGAAAATGAAAAGAACATGTTCGCGTAGAATCTTGTTTATTTTCTTTTAGAATCTTTTTTATAAAAACGTTTTTATCAACAAAATGAGTTTTTTAAACCGAGTTCTTTACATTTTGGTAAAAATTCGAATTTTTTATATACGTGGAACTTCGAGTTCGATTTAATTGCAAAAAGGACTGATTTTGAAAAGTTTTTCATGTTGTTTATAAAGTTCGAAATCATGTTTACTTGTAAAAGAATTTCGTGATTTTTGATTTCAAATCGTTTAAAAGTTCAAAATTAAGTATTGCGATTTTGTATCAAAATGCATTTTTTGTGCATTTTTAACATCTTCACAATTTGAAGGTTAAAAACGCGAAAATCGAAACTTTAGGGTCAAAAAGCGAGAATAAAACTCTGGAAATTGAATGCTAAACGTCAAAAATTTTGTAGATTGAATCAGATTTTGATATTTTTCAAATACGTGTTTAAATGTTCTAAAAAAGGATAATATTTTACAAGAGATTTTTATATTCATATTATTGAACAATTGAACAAAATAATAATAAAGAAAGCATTTTTGTACAACTATTATTGAGAGTTGTATTTTTTTTTCGAGATTTTGAATACTCTTTAAACATTTTCAGTTATATATTTATATATTTATTTATTTACTTATTTGTTTAAATATTTTAATCTTTATAAATTATTTTCTTTCGTCTTTTAAGTAGAATTTTAAAATGTTCACGATTTTTTTACGTTTCTCAAATAGTTTTTTATAATTTGAACTGTTTTAAGTAGAATTCAGATTTTTTTATTATGTTTGTAATTTTTTTAAGTAGCATTTTATGATTTAAACTATTTTTTGCGTTTTTTAAGTAGAACTTGAAAATTTGAACACATTTTTTACGGTTTTTACGTAGAATTTTATAGATTGAACTATTTTTTCCGTTCTTAAGTTTAATTTTATTATTTTAATTTTTTTTGCGCCTTTAAAGTAAAATTTTAACAATTTATTGAAGAGTTTTAAGTAGTATTTTATAATTTAAACTATTTTTAAAGTTTTGAAGTAGAATTTTAAATAATATTTTGTTGTTTGAAATTTTAATTATTTTTTGTGGTTTTTTATATTTATTATTTTATATTATATTATATTTTGAACTAATTCTTACGTTTTAAGTAATTTTTAAAATTTAAATTATTTTTTTACGATTTTTAAATAGTATTTAGTAATTTAAATAATGTTTTGCGTTTTTTAAGTAGAATTTGAATTATTTTTTGTGGTTTTTAAGTAGTATTTTATATTTTGAACTAATTCTTACGTTTTAAGTAGTATTTAAAATTTTAATTATTTTTTACGATTTTTAAATAGTATTTAGTAATTTAAATAATGTTTTGCGCTTTTTAAGTAGAATTTTAGTTATTTTTTACGTCTTTAAGTTGTAATTTCAAAATTGAACTCTTGAAGGGAGAATTAAAAAATGTTAATTATGTTTGTAGGTTTCTTAAGTAGAATTTAAAAATTTAAATTGTTTTATAGAATTGTTTAATTAGTATTTTATGATTTAATTTTTTACTTTTTTAAAGAAATATTTAGTACTTTTAGAACATTTTTTACGTCTTAAGTAGAATTTTAAAATCTAAATAATTTTGTTTACGTTTTTATAAACATTATTTTATAATTTGATCTATTTCTTTTGAATATTTAATATTTTACAATAATAACTACTTTTGTTACATTTTTTAAACCAGTATTTCATAATTTGAACTATTTTAAGTAGAATTTAAAAAATTCAATTATTTTTTTTAATCTTTTTTGCAAAAAGTATTTTAAAATTTAGACTACATTTTTAACGTCATTTTTGTAATAGTTTACATTACTTTAAATTATTTTACATATTTAATATGTAATATTTTACATATTTAATATGTAATATTTTACATATTTAATATGTAGTATTTTACATATTACTTTTTAAATATTTTCTTTGATTTTTTTCGACTTTGTAAATAAAATTCTCATTATAATATTCTCATTATTTTTTTATTTTCAGTTGGCTGGAACAACGTAGTTTTCTATTGTTGAGGCCTTTTCTGAGAATTTTTTGGATTTTTTACACACAAGGAAATAATCTGAGTCTAAAGAAGATAAAGCTTTTAAAAATTCGAACAAGAAAGTGTAGATTTTGAAAATAATAACTCACACTTAAGAAGTTAAAAACTACTTAAAGAAAAACTGCAAATAAAAACAAGAAAAAGACAAAGACAAAAGTACCGAATTTGAAAATTATTTTATTAAAATATCAAAAATTGTCTTATTAAAATATTAATTATTCAACAATTGACAACTGATTAATAATCCAAAGGCTAAACCCAGGAAACCATT
Source organism: Ganaspis sp. Gsp50 (assembly GCA_011057455.1). NCBI lineage: Eukaryota > Metazoa > Arthropoda > Insecta > Hymenoptera > Figitidae > Ganaspis > Ganaspis sp. Gsp50. The sequence continues at coordinate 20,021 of WNHD01002051.1, forward strand.
AAGTAACGAATCGAGAATCAGACTAAGTAAACTGTAACTAAATATTCATAAAATATCACAAGACAAATAATTGAGCATAAGAATTTAATTCAATAGAAACAAGGATAAGAAACAAAAATTAAAAACAAGCATAGAAGATTCACAAAAAAAGATCCGTAAAAAAAGATTTGCAAAAAAAGATTCGCAAAAATTGAAGATTCGCAAAAAATAGAAGATATAGAAGAAAAAGATTTTCAAAAAATAGAAGATACAGAAGAAAAAGATTTTCAAAAAATAGAAGATTCAGAAGAAAAGGATTTTCAAAAAATAGAAGATTCAGAAGAAAAAGAAGAAAAAGATTCACAAAAAATAGAAGATCCGCCAAAAGAAGAGATTTGCAAAAACGACAAGATCTAAAAGAAGATTTGCAAAACGATTCACAAAAATGGAAAATCAACACTAAATAACAATCAACCAATTTTGGCAAAACAAGCGACAAGTGAATAAAAAGAAAAACGATTAAACAATCAAGAAATTGATTGCCAAGAGAAAATTGCCGATTGCTTTTGAAACGCGTGAGGGATCAAATTTCGCGTGAATGGATGATGCTTGGAGGCGATGAACGGTATGGAGAGACATGGACATGGTCATGGACATGGACATGCACACGGACATGGGCATTCGCACTCGACACATTCGCACCATCATCATCACCACCACCACCACCATCATTCCCACAGCAATTCGCAGAGTTCCTCGTCGCAAAACTCGAGTCACTCATCCAAGCATTCATCACACCCCCCGAAAGAAACTCCTCAACAGCCTCCACCACCCAAGCCACGAAACTACAAACTCCTCGTCGATCCCTTCCTCGTGAAAGGCGCCACCAAGGTCTACCGATACGATGGCGTCGTCCCCGGCGATCCCACCCAGCCCATCGTCCAGCCCCGGGACCCCAGGTCCGCCCTCACCCGAATCTGGACCCGACTCGAGCAACTCGATCTCCCCGTTCCCAGATTCAAGATCGACCAGAATTATTGCGGTGAACCGCCACCTCTGGAGGTCACCTTTCGCCACCTCAACGACAACATTGACCGCGCCTTTCTCTCCGAAATGGTCCACAAATTCGGCGCCGTCGAGGAACTCACCATTTACTATCATCCCTTGACCAATAAGCACCTGGGCATTGCGCGCGTCGTCTTCGAGAGTACCAAGGCCTCCAAAGCCTGCGTGGAGAAGCTCAACAATACCTCTGTGATGGGCAAGGTGCTGCGCGTGTTTCTCGACTCGTTCGGCGAGGAGTGCAAGAAGATCTACGACGAAATGACCATCGAGAAGAAAGTGGACAAGAAAGTGGAGGAAACTGAGCCGGAAGTCGAGAAACCAGCTCCGGTTGAAAAAATACCAACGCTACCGCCTGAGGAAGAGTTTCGGGCGAAGAAGCCCGTTGTGGAGAAAGCTAGGGATTATCTGGAAACGCCGAGGAGCGATATTTCGTCGAGTAGTCATCACAGGTTGTTTATTTGGTTGTTTAGGTGTTTTTTTGGTTATTTGGGTGGCTTTTTGATTAGGTGGTTTTTTGATTGTTTGGGAGTTTTTTTGATTTGGTTAGGGGGTTTTTACAAGTGGGGAAAACGGGGACTTTTCATGGAATTTTATTAATTCTCAAGGAAATTTGATAATTTGGGGAAATTTTATATTTATCATTTTATATTCATTTGTTTATATTCATCAATTTATGTTCGTAATGGTGGAAATCTCGTGAAATTTTCATTTATACAATGCGATTTGTTTTTTTTTTATTTTGATTAATTACTTTATGACGTTTATTATACAAACGTTTACAAAAACTGTTTGTTTTACCAACTGTTTGTTTTACCAACTGTTTGTTTTACCAACTGTTTGTTTTACCAACTGTTTGTTTTAATGGTGGAAATCTCGTGAAATTTTCATTTATACAATGGGATTTGTTTTTTTTTTATTTTATTTTGATTAATTACTTTATGACGTTTATTATACAAACGTTTACAAAAACTGTTTGTTTTACCAAAATTAATAATATGCATTTTTTGCAGAAAAAACTTCATAGTGATTCGAAATATTTAAACTTAAAATTTATATTTAAAATGTCTTCAAAATATTTAAAAATAATTTAAAATAATTTAAAATGTTTCTAAATAAATTCCAATATTTTCAAAACATTAAAAAATACTTAAAACTACATAAAAATACCTAAAAATACCTAAAAAATACTGCAAAATATTTAAAAACACTTAAAATAACTTTCAATAAATTCCAAATATTTTAAAATATTTTAGAATACTTAAAAATATTTGAGAATAATTAAAAATATTTAGAAATATTTAAGAATACTTCAAAATAATTTAAAATCTTTCCAAATACATTCCAATAATTTAAAAATATTAAAAAAATATTAAAAATAATAAAAATACATAGAAATACTCAAAAAAATACTAAAAATACTCAAAAATACTTAAAATTACTTTAAATTATTTCCAAATATTTCCAAATATTTTAAAATACTTCAAAATATTTAAAAACACTTGATAATACTGAATAATACATAAAAATAATTAAAGATACATACTTAAAATTACTTTAAAATATTTCCAAATACTTCTCAATGCTTTAAAATATTTGAAAATATTAACAATGTCTTTAAAATATGTCAAAATACTTGAAACTACTGTAGAATACTTCAGACTACTTCAAAACACTTTAAAATACTTAAAAATAATTTATATTGCATTAAAATACTTCATAATATTTAAAATTACTCAAAAATAATTTAAAATAATCCAAAATACTTAAAACTGCTTTAAAATACTTTAAACCACTTCAAAATACTTCAAAATATTTAAAAACACTTAATATGGCTTTAAAATATTTCAAAATACTTCAAAATATTCGAAAATACTTAAAAGTACTTCAAAATATTCGAGAATACTTAAAAGTACTTTAAAATATTCCAAAATACTTAACAGTACTTTAAAAGACTTCAAAATCATTTATATAGCTTTAAAATACTTTATAATACTTAAAAATACTTAAAATTTATTTAAAATAATCAAAAATACTTAAAACTGCTTTAAAATACTTTAAACTACTTCTGAATACTTCAAAACATTTAAAAATATTGAAATATACTTCAAATTACTTTAAATTATTTCAAAATACCTACCAATACCTCAAAATATTATTAAAATGTTTTCAAATACTTTCGAATACTTGAATATTTTTCAAAATACTTATTAAGTTTTTAAAATATTAAATATGAATAAGTTTTTAAAGTATTTCAAAATATTTAAAACTACTTAAAGACTACTTAAAACTGAAATATTTGCAAATACTTCCCAATACTTCAATTTATTTTAAAATACTTAAAAATATTTAAAATCAGTTAGAAATACTTGGAAATATTGAAATGCACTTAAAATTACTGTAAGACACTCAAAAATACTTCAAACTACCTCAAAATATTTAAAAATACTTCAAAATAATTTTAAAAATTTCCAAATACTTCCTAATTTTTCAAAATATTTGGGAACATTTAAAAATACTTCAAATACATATACTTAAAGTTCCCTTAAAATGTTTCCAAATACCTGAAAATACTTTAAAATATTTCTAAATGCTTTCTAATACTTTAAAACATTTTAAAATACTTAATAATATTTAAAAACTCATGAAGTTCCTACAATACATTTAAGTATACTTAAAATTGCTTTAAAATACTTTAAAATACTTATAATACTTTAAAACACTTTAAAATACTTCACAATATTTAAATATAATAAAATGACTTTAAAATACTTTAAGTCTTCAATATATTTAAAGATACTCGAAAATAATCGTTCAAAGTATTTAAAAATAATAGTTTTAAATAAAGTTTAATTAAATAAATAGTTAAATAGTCTTAAATAAAGTATAAACAGATTTTATAATATTAGTTTTTTAATATATTTTAAAGATATCTAAAAATATTTCAGAATATTTATAAATATTTAAAAATATTTCAGAATATTTATAAATATTTAAAAATACTTCAAAATATTTAAAAGCACTTCAAAATGTTTAAAAACGCTTCAAAGTACTTAAAATAGTTTTAAAATTAAAAATAACGACCTTGAGTAATTCCAATTCAAAATTAAATTATTATTGCAGTAAGCCTATATTAGTAATGCAATAAATTTAATTTTCTTTTCAGTAAAATAATTATTTTCTATTTCTATATGAAAAGTAAAGAAATACGTGTTTTCCTATTTCCTTATTTGACAAAAATTACGCAAGTTATGATTTCTTAACAAATAAAATATCTTCAGAAACAGATGACTTTTGAAACGCATTTTTCTTTGTTATTTTAGAAGATAAAAAAACAATAATAATAACAATAATAATTAATTATTATTATAATTAATAATTTTGTACTAGACTTGCATTGTGTTATCTAATATTGTAAAGGGTTTTGACCCATGTATACTTAAAATAAGAGAAATAATAATAATAATACAACAACAATAATATAATTATCTAATCGCATATAAGGGCAAAAATATCGTTTGTAAAACAAAAATATATATGTATATTGACATAAATATATTAACATATAATTTATATTAGCATTAAGATATAAATTCTTTTAAAGACAAATTTTATCCTTCGCCGCTCTAAAAACAGAAATATTAAGATACACACACTATAATAAAAAAACAATAATCAAATTCTCTGAATTATGCCGCATAAACATTCAATAATTCACAATTCTATTTTATTTTGCGATTCAGGACCTATTTTAATAAATGCTTTCACTTTTCAGGGACCTGCT
>WNHD01002052.1:0-16358 GCA_011057455.1 Ganaspis sp. Gsp50
AAAAAAATTAGTATTTCGTTACACTTTTATTTTTTATTCGATTATTTATTCGATTTTTAAACCATTATTGCATAATAACAACAAAATACAAAGAAAAGAAAAATTAATACAAAGAAAAGTAAACAGGAATATTTTCAGCAAGTTAAATAAACAATGCAATTGTAATTTTTTCCAATTGTTTTCGCACTAGTTGTAAACTTATAAGTGGAATTTCATCAGACAATTTATAGGGTATAAAGAGCGCTTTTCTGAAAATAGTGAAATCGTTTCTTTTCAAAATGAATCGGGAAAATTTAATGGAGCATCCTCGCATTCTGAATACACAGTAACATCATCGATAAGATTATGGATTTCAGAAATGGACAAATACATTTTTAAAAGCGAGTTTTGAGTCTGTGTTTGTGCAGTGTACAATGCACTGATATAGAATATAGATTGAACGAACTGCGCTCTGAAACCATCCAGATTTACGATCAGCGGCTTTATTCTGCAACAATTGGCGTGGAAAACTACAACGAATGAATCTTGTAACACTTTTCACTTACCTATTCGATTTTCAATTTAATTTTTAAATAAGGAAATTCTTAATTTTCATTTATACAAAACAATAAAATCTAGAAACTAAAGCTTGGAATTTTCGAATAGGAAAAAATCTTGAAAATTGGAAGCATTCCAACATGCTTTAACATCAAAAACTACTTAAATTCAGACAATTGGGGATTTTCAAGAACGGAAATTGTAATAAATAATGTATATAAATCTAATTTCAAGACAGAATAAAACTAAAGCTTTCAACTTCAGTATTGCTAATAAAAAGCTTAATGTACAACAAATTGCTACTGTAACTTATTCCTACTGTAACTTATTGCTACTTTAATCAATTAAATTCGAATCAACAAGAACTTTCGTAGAAAAAGCGGGGAAAAATTTGCAAGCATTAGTTTAAAAAGTTGGTATTTTTATAGAAAAACTTATCTACCAATTCGCACTAATAAGATTGGCATTTTGCAGGAAAACTTTCTGAACGAAAATGAGTTTCCAAACTTGCTTCCTTACAAAGGCCTGCTCATATCTATATAAAAGATTCTTAACTTTACACTCTTCGCGTACCAAAAATAGGTTTTAGAGCTTTCACATATACAGAAAGTTGCTTATACAACATTTTTTTGCTCGTTCCAAAGATTTGCCAACATTGATCTACGTTTGAGTATCACTTTTTAAAATGAAAAATAACAAATACAACAGGGAAGAAAAAATAATCAAATTAAATGGTAAAGAGCTTTTCCGAGAATGAAAAATAGTCTTTGATTTATCGTCTATGAAATGAGTTTGAGATAATTTATCATTTTTCATATTTGCGAATTCTGTGTAGCTATGGTCACAAATATCAAACTCAATTATCTTCCTGCATCAATTAAAAATCGTGTTCGTTTCACGATTTCAAAAAAGTGCTAAATCTCAAGATGAGTGATTATTGAAGTCTCCACTTGTCAAAAATCAATAGTACTGCTCTCCAACTCTTCTCTTTTTTTCATTTCCAGCTCTATTTCACCATTCATTTTACTCTTTATATTCTACACTGAATAAACTATTCATTTCAAACTATGAGAATTCACATTTGTACTTAATCTTCAAAAGAATAATTTAAATACTGAACCTAACGAGTCATTAATTCTTTTCATTTTTTTAATCTAAAATTAAAGAAATTTGTTATTTTCGGCAATCTTTTTCTTTTTTTTAGTACGAATTGTATTTATATTGATTTTTGTATTTGTCATTCCATCATTTATCATCTCTTCATTATCAGTTTTCAGTGTTTCTTATAAAAAATAACTACAACTAAAGGCAAAAAACAAAAGGATACTTTTAGCTAATAATTTAATTTATCTTGAATAATGAATCTACGAATATTCAAATATAAATAATTGCTACATGTAATACTAAAATATTCACAATTAAGGTACAAAGTGAATGTTTTCTCTAAAAACGTAAAGTGACTAAAAACGTAGTGACAATCTAATCAAAAACTGTCATTGTGAATAAAAACGGTATAAAAGTGAAGATTTTTTTTCTTTTTTTAAAAAAAAAGGATGATTACTACTCATATGCTTGTCGCGTTTAATCTTCTTTCTGGATTAACTTTTATTTCAGATATTAGTTATTTTAAAAGTTTATTGAGAAGCTATTAACGTAAATATCAAATTTAATAATAATGATATTTCTTTATTCAACTGGAGTGATAGAATCATCTTGACGTATAATATTAATAATAATTTTTTTTCCTCTTCTACGCTTGTTTTGTAAAAAGAAAATATAATAATAATAATTATACTTTATTAATAACAAAGTAAATATTATCTTTCTTGAAATATTTAACAATTATGGAAGAAAACAACTCTCTTCAATATTAAGCTTACAGTTAATGAAAATAATGATTTGATAGTTAATGTAAAAATTAATTAATTTGAAAGTTAAGGTACCTACGTATTAATTTAGATCTAAACATGTAAATTATGAAGATAAGTTTAAAAAAAAAATAATTTAATAAAAATAAAAATAAATAAAATAATTTTATTATATTGTAAAATTAATGAAAAATAATTTTAAAATTAATGAAAAACAATTTTAAAATTAATGACAAACAATTTTAAAATTTTAAAAATAGTTAAATAAATAGTAAAATAAATAATAGTAAATAGTTAAAATAAATAAAATAAAATAAATAAAATAAAATAAAATAAAATTACTGTAAACAATCTGAGAGTTCGTTTTCAAGTTAATACAAACATCACCTCGGGAGTTCATTTGAAAACGAATGCAAAAATAATGTAAAAGTTAATTTGAATTTTGAAAGAATTTCAAAGTACATTTGAAAGTTGATGAAAATGAAATGGAAACGCGATTTTAAAAACTCCAACTAGAGAATAGAATTGTCTTTTAAATTTAGCAAACCACAATTGCGGAATGTATATTATTAAAAATCGATGAGGAATGAGGTATTTTGAAATTTCTCAACTAACATATAGTCACAATCGACATAAACTGCCCGCAACTAATGTAATGAACTATTCAATCAAAATTGCATACCTCAATAATTAAATGCAATAATTTGCTAGACTAATCAAATTTTACATTCCCCAAGATATTCTTTAATAAAATAATTACTGAATCTAACAATATAAAGTAATAACAATAATACACTCTCATTATTGATGAGAATATAAAAAATGAAATAAATGATTCTTCTTTAATAAAGTAATAAAAAAATGAAACAAATGTTTCTTCTTTAATAAAGTAATAAAAAAATGAAACAAACGTTTCTTCTTTAATAAAGTAATAAAAAATATTACTTCAAACGTTACTAATTACTGATAAAGTGTTAACAAAAATTTACGACTCTCTGAATGCAAATTTTAAAATCGAGAAACGAAATAAAAGAAGTAATAATAGAAGAAAAAGCAAGAATACTTTTTAATACACAACGCTCGATAATCATTTTGGAATAATCCTTTCTGTGCACAACACAAGTTATAATTAAAAAACTGTGAGCGCGGATTTGAAAAAATTGGTTCAACTTTAGTAACAAATTCCTTATCGACTTTTTGGTTTCACCCGGCGTGAGAACTTCTCATCTCGAGTAGCGGCTTCTCAGTTGTATATATGACCGAAAACTTGAAAAATGATAGCAGGGGTAGTTTTGCCACGGAAATCTACCGAATACTGAAGACTCACAATCGTGCGCCTTTAATTTAGAGGCACCTCGACCTCGCACCACAAAGCTATATATATACACGTATGTGTAGTCAAAAGTAAAATACAGGTACAACCCCGAGATGGTGTCGTGTAATTAAAAAAAGTATATGTGCCGAGGTGAGAGTAGCTAAAGGCTCCACTTTTTTCTTAGTTAAGTAAAAGCCACGAGATTGACAGAATCTAAAGCCTGAAAAATAATTAGTATTATAGAAAACTTTACTAACATGGAATATTGAAAACTGAAGAAACAAAGATTCCTCTTGAGGAATCAAAAATCGATCAATATCTTAAAAACAATTATCGAAAGTTCAAGACAAATAAAACTTTTGCGATATTCGAAATAAACAAAAAGTTTCAATTGTCTTGATGTGAAAAAGTAGGATTGATCAGTTCCTAAAATCGATAATTTAAAATACGAATGAATTTGACCCACAATTTTCGAAAAAGAATCAGAGTTAGCTTCATCTCGATATCCCAGAAACTAATTAAACAATGCTTCCCTATGAGGAAGCAAAAATCATTCTTGCTGACTAAAAGCTGCAAAAGAAATGTAGCATAATAATAAATTTTCCTAGGTGGCAAAAGCGCAAAAGTGAAAAGTTAATTTCAGTACAAAAGGAGAAATTCGTTTCAGTTCAAGAATAAAAAATCTGTTTCATCAAAAGTGTAAGAAAAGTATGAAAGTAAAAAAAACTAATAGAAGAATAAAAAATCTGTTTCATCAAAAGAGTATAAAAAGTTGTTTTTTTTTAAAAAAGTATAATATAAAAGTAAAAAAAAACTAATAGAAGAATAAAAAATCTGTTTTAATGCAAAAGATAATGAATATTTAAGATAATCAGAAGTTTTTAAAAAATAGTAAAATTACGTCAGCTAATACAGTATCGGGAGCTGAATATTTTTCTGCATATGCCAAAGATTTTCAATTTGAAAGTCTTTAGAATACAATCCATAAACTGTATCAAAATATCGTGCTTCTATAAACTCGATCAGATTAGATTTAACATTACAGTAGTTGTAAAAGTAAAGAATTTTTTTATGGTTACGACCATTTAGGAAACTCAACCGAGTTTCCTGATCCTGTTACACTAAAGGATTTTCATCTATATATATGCATATAGGTGGAAATGCAAATTGTATATCTATATGATAGAGGAAAGTCGATTTAGTACGACCTGAATTTTTCATGAATAGATAGTACCAAGTTTTTAATTATGTAAACGTCTCCCGAGACTTGCTCTAATTTTGTAACATTCCTAACAAATTTTTCTAACTCAAGTAACAAATGCATTCTAGTTTTCAAAAACGGCAAAGCTCTGTTTAAAAAAATTAGAAACCTGGAGAGAAAAAGTTTGCAAAGCGAAGCTTGAAAAATAAAATTTGGATTCTTGTAATATTGGCGGAGCGGAAAATGATTTCATGTAAAGTGAATTACTCACCCATTTCATCAATAATCGGCCCCATTCGAAGAGTAATTCCCACCAGGAGCAAAGACATAGCAAGCAAAAGGCAGGCTGTAGCAACGATAGTCATTCGCGCTCTTGGAGGCAATTCATTAGGATCAGTAATTTCTATCACAGGTTCCGGTTCAATTTTCTTTCGCCGTCGTTTCCGCTTTTTACGAGGACGATGGAATTGTTCTGCGGGTTTGCTCGCTTTTTCTGGATTGCTCAAAGCATCATCGTCATCTAATTCATCCTCGAGATTGAGCGCCAAAAAATCATCATCTTCGTCGTAGTGAAGTTTTCTGCATCAGAAAGAAACAAACTTGTTGAAAATTATTTATTAGTGCATTAATTTTTTACTATATTTTATATTTTATTGCATTAAATACGGAAACATTGAAACACTAAAACATTTTCATTCATTTTATCATTTCCAAAATGAAAATAAAATAAAATAAAATTTCGTAAAGGTTTTATCATATCCAAATTTATAGAATTAATAATAAAATGAATCATCAATAAAATCTTATTAATGAAATCATTATGATCAATGAAATTAATGAAATCAATTTTTGCTCTTTTAAAATGAAATTTTTAAATTTTTTTTAAATTCTTTTAATGAAATTTTTGTAAGATGGTAATAAAATTATTTTAAAACATTTTTTGTCCCTTTTTAGTAATGAGTGAATATATTGTCATTTATCGTCGAAAGAGGCTTTTCGTCGAAGAGCAAATGCTCATGATTTTTTAATAAAAAACTACATGGACTGAAAAGGACCAAAAAATGTTTTAAAATAATTTTATCACCATTTTACCAAAATAGAATTAATAAATTGGATTCATAGATAAAAATAACAAGTTTAATTTAAGAATTCTGTTAATAGAAGTGAATAAATTTGATTATCGTCAGAAATTCAAGATTGCTAAAATTTAAATACTTGGAATTTGACTTCTTTTAATTTGAATGCAGTGCAAATCTTGGCTTCTTTCCAAACATGAATGATTTAATTTAAATTCACCGTGTAGCTTCAAAAATGAAATGAAACAAATTTCAATCTGAAAATCGCTTTAGATTTATGATTTTTTAACTTTTAACTTCAACAGGCATGTCGAATTTTAAAACGGCACAATTTTTCATATTCATTTCCCCTCTGAGCAATTGAATCTATTCTTTGTGAACTGAATACTAAAGGGTAAAGTCAACTTTTTGATTTCGGTGAAACGAAAATATTTCTTTAAAATTTTGACATACTTATTACTATTTTAATAATAAAATTTTAATAAAATTTTACCATAATATTTTAATAATAATTTTGATATCTCAAAGAGTACTATCATTATTTTATTTATTCTTATTATTATCACTACTATTATTTCTCTGTTTCCATTTTAGGACAACAATTTTAAATATTTCTGAATAAAAATTCGAATTAAAATATTGAATCCAAAGCATTTTCAAAACATGATTTAAGACAAAATTAAATTTTTGATAAAAGAATAAAATTAAAAGTTTAGATGAAGCAGAAAAAGTTTTAATTAGATATAGCTTTCTAGCTGAGAAGAAATTAACTTCGGGCAACATGGATATTAATTTTAATTACTATCTTTCAATTGAATTCAGTTAAAGTCTCTATTAATATCCCAAAGTTCTAATCCAACATTATAAGTTTCAAACACTCTAATTATGGATAATTAACTCCAAACAGTCTGCAGATAATGCTATGAATGATTATTTCAATGTTAAGATCAAGAACAATCAAATAATATCTATAATTCTGAATTAAATTAAATTAAGTATATAATAAGACAATAAATAAATTAATACAAAAGTGAATAAATGATTAATCTAATAAAGGAGTAAAGAAATTAATAAATAGAAAAGATAATACAAAAATACACAAAAATTACAAAAAATACAAAAATTAAAAGAAGATAATAAATATAGGGAAGAAATAATAAAATACAGGGAAGTTCTGTTCCCTTGAGGGCTGATTAACCCTGGGAACTTCAATTTTTTATAAATAAATAAATAAATAAACAAACAAACTTATGTAATAAAAATATGCGAAATTAAAAAAAGTTACGAATCGAATATTACAAAATTTAAATAAAAAAATAAATAAATTAACAAATGAAGGAGTAAATAGAAATAAAAGAATAAATATTTATTGTTAATGCAGTGACAATTATTGTATCGTTAATAAACTTACTAAACTGTGAAATAACAAAAAAAGAAAACGTACTGTAAAATGAAAAGAAAAATGAGAAAATTTGATAAATTAGAGCAGTTTGAAGTTTTCTACGTTAAATTAATGCCTGGAAGCGTTATAAATCTCACAGATATTGATTTACAATTTATCGCGAATTTCATGACACTGTAAAGTATTTCCATTTCATCGAGACTAATTTATAAACAGTTAATTGACAATTTATAACCACCCTTTAATTTTGTTTTACAATTTGTTTCTTCACAATAAAACGATATTATCAATATGTTCTACGGGAGTATCGGAAATGTTTAATAAGTTTAATAATAACAGTAAGGTGTTTGATCAGTTTATTATTTACGAGCAATAATATTTACTGATTGAAATTACGTAAATTAATTGATAGTTTTAATAATAAGTAATAATTTAAGTAATTGAACTAACATCATTTAACAATCATTTAACTGAACCAATAGTTTAATGTTGAAAAGAAACTTTACTGAAAAACATAATTTATTTACATTTTTTAAATAATTACTTTATCACAATATCAAAATGTTGATTTAAATACTATATTTATTTAAATACCTCAAAATAAGAAAAGAGCTTTAAAGATGCAACAAAATATCGTACTCTTGGTATAGTATCTCTCGAGTAATTTAAAAACGCAATACGGAGCTCTTGAAATAAAATTCAGTTGAAATTCTTTTTACTTTTTGAACGAGATTTCTAAAATCTGTTTACAGATATTTCTGAGATATTCGAGTGTAAGAGCTTTGAAAATTAAACATTTCAACAGCTATCTTTTTAAACATGGATTTTTATACGTCTACATACTAAATTGAAAAAGGTATGTTCAAAATTTAAATTTTAAATCTACAAGTAAGTTTAACCTCCTGGTAAACCTGTGAAGATTTATATGCACATTTTCGTAGCTTGAATTATTTATATGTAACACTTTTGTCAGAACGAAAAGAACACATGAAAGAATAAAAGGATATCTGTATTATAAAGAAAATAAATAACAATACCCGATAACAATTTTTAATTTATTCGTAAAATAATAATTGTTCAATTTTAAGGAGTCTTCTGAAACATAAAGTAGGGTAGCGATATTTTATAGCCGCAATATTACACGCAGTAAACGACCTAGGTCAGAATATGAGATTGCACACTGTAGAAAAAGTTTACAAGCAAAAATCTTCTTTTTATGATAAACAACTTAATTTTTAGCATTATGTATGAGCTGCATATTTTCTTTTCATAATAATAAAATAAAAGTACGATATTGGATCATATGTAAAATAAATAAAAATAAATAATTGTAAATGTAAAAAAATTAAATTAAATAAATTAAATTAAAGAAAGAAAAACAATAACTACAAAAGCTGAATGAATAAACAATTTTTTCCATTGAATAAAAGAAAGTGACTTTTCTTTTTATCTCTAAGACAAATAGTAAGACAAATAGTTGAAATAAGAATAATAATTATATTCATACATCAGAAGAATCAATGAAAAGAAAATTTGTCAATTTTTGTTTTTTCGAGTCAAGTTGATATATGAACATCTCGAGGGGTAAACAATTCCGAAATTAGTTTATACTTGTATTTAGATCACGAAATAACTTACAAAAGTTGCATCTTCATATATTTTTAACTTATTAAATGTCTTTAAAGCATCTTGACATATTCTAAAGTTTATTAATATATTCCGAAATATACTGAAATATTCCAAAAGACATTAAAGTGTTCAAAAAGATATTAAAGTATTTAAAAGGATATTAAAGTATTTAAAAGGATATTAAAGTATTTAAAAGGATATTAAAATATTCTGAAAGCTAATAAAATATTCTAAAAGATATGTTAAAACATTTAAAACTATTTGCATATTTATTCAAAAAGAGTCTTAAAATGATATCACGTACTTTCAAGAATTTCTTAAAATTCAATAAAACAATTTTTAATGTCATCTTAAACAATTTTGAAACACAAATTAAATTTTTGAGTTGTAATCTTCTGGTAATATTCTCAAAACGACTTACATTCAGTCAAAATAATTTATATATGCATTCATTAATTACATTCTCATCAATAATGAGAGTGTATTTTTTTTATATTTATATTCCAAGATAATATTTCAAGAAAGGAATAACTGTTTAAATAATTAGGTCGAGAAGAGGAATATAATAGAGAATTTAATAAACAATGTGACAGTTTGTCCTGCACAAGTTGTCAGAAAACATTGCATGTAATAATATCTGTAGAAAGTTAGTTCATGCATATAGTTTCCAAACTAACTTACAGTTGTGCTTCGTTTTGGGAAGTGTAGCAGGCACTTTGGTGCAACCTCGGATATTCGAACGCCTCTCTGGACCTGATCAAATTTATCAGACCTAAATCCTGATCACCATCAATGCCCAGGTGTTCGAAAGGTGTATCCAGTCCCAGAGGAAGATCCAAAATATCTTCCTCAAGTACATGAGAACTTTTGGAGTATTTCCGCTTCTTACTTGGACTCCTAGTACAGTCAGATGCTCTCCTTTTTCCCTTTTCTGCAAAATAAATAACAGGCTTTATAAACTTAAATGAATTTATCCAACTTACGAATGTACAACTTTTTTTCAGTTTTTAGTTTATCCTGAAAACGAGTTTTTAAAAGAATTTTCGAATGAAACTTCCTTCTAGAAGGAAAAGTATTTTTTGGAAGGAAAAGTATTCTCCGGAAGAAAAGAATGTTTGGAAATAATACAATTAAGTTCACATCAATGAATATCAGTTTCCATTGCTCTATTGATTTGATATTTGTTGTGAATCTTGTGCAATTCAATTTTTAAAAGAATTTCCTGAATGCTGACTGATTTTATATAATGCTTTTAATTCCAGTTGGTGCTCCCGAATACGACGCGAAGGAGGTGAAAATAATAGAAAGAAACTTGGTCTCAAACTACCGCTGCTGGAGGACTTTAAACTTTCAGTTTCCCAGCATGAACTGAAACTGCAAAGTCGGATTCGCTCTACTTTAGGCAGCGATAATCCCTGAAACTCGCTCCTCCAGAGCAAGCTTCGAATTTTCAATGCCTCCATTCAGCAAAAAGCTCGAAAACCCTACATGACTCCAATATCACAAGTGAGAACTCAACACTCCAAATATTATTGAAAGAAGAAATCTTGAACAAAAATAAAATAACAATGAAATAAAGACAAAATCTTTACAGGAAATTACTTTCAAATATTTCCAATAATCAATATATTCCAATTTCCATTAATTTAGAAACACGTTTTTTTAGTTTTTATCCAACATTTGACCAAAACGTGTGCTCTGATTTTAGACAACCAACAAAGAAGTTGCACCAACTGTGTCCAATTTACAATAATAATAAATAAATATTATTAACAATATAAATATTATTAACAATATAAATATTATTAACAATATAAATACTATTAACAATATAAATATTATTAACAATATAAATATTGTTAACAATATAAATACTATTAACAATATAAATATTATTTACAATAATCATAAACATAAATGAAAATCGACCGGAAAAAATAGCACATGAGAACAAAAAAATAGTTAACAATGAAGAAAACAAGTAGAAAATTATTACTATAAAATATATTAATTACCAGAACGATTTCCTTGTTCGAACAGTCTTGGATTTTCGATAAATTCACCACAGGGAGCTGATCCATGACGTCGATGACGTTCTCGTTTTTTCTTTTCGTATCTTCGACCATGCCGATGACGTTCTCGATGATGATCTTTGGAACCGCTGTAGTCTGCTTGATGTTCTTGATATTCGCGATGTCCCTGATGATCAATATGATCCGAGTGATGGAGCTCGTAAAAATCTCCAGGATAGTGATCATGATGCTCAAGATGATCATGATGCTCAAGATGATCATGATGCTCAAAATGATCCTGATGCTCAAGATGATCACAATGATGGTGATGTTCACCGTGATGACGATGATCAAGATGACAATGGAGATGCTGATGATTCTGAGAAGATGAGACAGTCGAAGAGGAAGTCAATCTCGGTCTTCCTGGACTTGCAGGAGCACTTCCGAAACGTCTGGTAATAATCGACGAAGATGAGGCTTTTATCGCTTCCACTTTTGTCTCCACCAGGGCCGCCAGGAGGGCATCGATGCTAGTAACCTCCACTCCACAGGATGCATCTTCCGTCGAGACCGCCTTGTCCGCAACATCAGAACTCGACGGCATTACCGTCATTTCATTCAACTAGTCTCCTTTTTCTGTCAACTCCCACTCTCGTCATGTACTTTCCAATTCCCTTCACAATTTCTAAATCTTTCCAGCTTCATAGATCAGTTCCTCCAATTTTTCCCAATTTGCTTAAATTCTATGAGCAACTACAAATCACCTAAGAAGCTCTAATCCTCTTGGTCTACAAATACAGTCAGTATCTAAGAATATAATCGAAATCTGAGAATATTATCGGAATCTGAGAATATGATTGAAATCTGAGAATATGATTGAAATCTATAATTAAAATCCGAGAATATAGTTATTTACAATTGATATTAGAAATTGACATTTGAAGTTCATCCTAGATATAATTAACATTTCTCAGAGACATCTGAGAGAAAAATCTGAGCTTCTGTAAAACAGGGTTGATTTTCAAATACGGTTTTCTCTTGTTTAAGAGAAGAGCAAACACTCGACGAAGAGAACTTATCTCACTGGAAAGCGCGCGAGCGTTTTTGCGCGTTTTCTCAGCGCCACGAAGGCAAACGATCGTGAACTTGAGCATATTTTTTGTCTCCGGCACATTGTTGACCCACGAACTTCGAACTTGTGGAACTTTTCAAAAACTAGGTTTAAAAACCATGTCTTCATTTCATCACAACAGATGATTCAAGTTTGCATCCAATATTTTCTCGCAATCTTTGATATCTTCAACTGACTTGTCGACAAATTCACTGAAGAATTCATTGGGAATTGTATTCCTTTATCAGTCAATTTCCTAGAGAATTCAATAATTTGTTGAAATATTTTTCGTGCTATTTATTAAGCAGAGTATTTAGGAATGTTTATAAATTCAATAAAATCATTTATTAAAATATTGAGTAATCTATTAAAATATTTAACCATCTGTTTATTTGTCTTGCAATATCCAACGTTCTTGGATAAATATCATATTTGGATAAATATCATATTCGGATCAATATCATATTCGCATCAATATCATATTCGGATCAATATCATATTCGGATAAATATCATATTTGGATAAATATGATATTTGGATAAATATCATATTTGAATAAATATGAAGAATACATTACTCCATTGACGAATCTGTCGATTTTTCAAACAATCCTTTAATTTATTGAAACATCTATGAATTTCTTGAAAAAATCCATCAACTACTTGTAGGACGAATTAACGAATTTTGTTTAGAATTCGTTACTTTACTGCAAACTGCGCTAGTTTGAAAAATTAATCAAGTGGTTCTTTAGTTCCGGGAGGCTCAATTTATCCTGATATCTTGATCTATAGTAAAACCATTGTTAAAATTTAGCAGAGATGAATATTTTAATAAAGAGTCTCTGGAGATTCAGTGTAATTAGACCTTATTATCGATTTCCATTAATGTAGCTTCTGGATACTGGTTCTTAAAATTTAGGTAACAGCAACTATTTTCCTTAACCTCTCACCTTTTCATTCTCCAATTATTCGCATCCGCTATAAATAATTTGAATTCGTCCACAGCTGATAAATCTTTGTTTGTGGAGCTGCACGATATATCACTTGCAGCATCCTTCTTGCGAATAGTTTCGTTCAAGGGAAAAGCACCTTCACAGAGTCATTCTAAGCCTAGATTTGCACAACCAATGAAAATGATTTAGCAGGTCAGGCACTTGACATCTCCTAGAGTGGAGCATCACTCATTGTTTGTCTTCTCTTCTAGGAAAATAGAGCGCGCGCACTGAAAAGAGAGATGAAGATACTCTGGGAGAGGGAGCTGGAAGCAAAAAAAGAGGCATCAGTGTTGTTGAAAAATGTGATTATTTAAAAAAGTGGTTCCTACCTCCAGGGGTGGAAAGTGGAGAAGTCAACATGAGACGCGTTTGAGAGTAGGTAGAACGAGTAGCTCTCGGGTCAGTCGCCGGAATACTGGTTGGTGGCCAGACACCAGGCTACGCAAGCTAGCGGGGGTGGGATGGATTCAACCCCTTCTCTCAGCTTCCTCGTCACCGACCCCTTTTCCACCTGCGAAGCTTGCTCTCTACTATCCAGATACTCTGGGCGATCCCTTTTCTCTCTCCGTCTTCATCCAACTTGTTCCAAAGCAAAGCAACATCATGGAATTTCCCCTTCGTTCCAATCTCCCACTGCTTTGGCCTACCACCTCTTCCTCTTGTGAAATTGAGTCGGGGAATACTGATGGTTATGAGAAAGGAAGGAAGGAAGGGAGGATGAATTCACCCAAATGGCTCAGGCTGATGCTCGAGCATTTTACAACTTTATGCACAATCCTTGCACAAATGCCTTGTCCTCGGAAGCAATTTTTCTTACGCACATATTACCAAAGTTCCTTTGGGGAAAAGATGATAACTTGCAAAGATAATTTAAAAAATTATTTATCTTTGCAAGAAAGCAAAATAAATAAATTGTTCATAGTTTCTGTAAATTTGTAAATGAAAAGTATTTGTGTACGCTGCGCAAAGAAATGTATTTAATTATTTTGTTTGGCCACCAATCAAGATGAAGGGTTAAAGATTGAAAAGAAATTTAACAAGTTTTTCAAGAATCGTTAGAACTATTGAGGACGTGTATTTTCTAACGAAATTCAATGATCTATTTTTCCAATTTAAGAAATTTGTATTCTAAAGGATCAATATTGTTGATTTTTGGATTGAAATTAATAAACCTTTAAAAGCATCAATCGTTGGAATTCCGTATTTTTGCTGTTCGGTCAGTCGAAATTTATTTCGATCGGTGTTAGGATCTTCTCGAAATTGGTCTTAATCAGGATCAATTGGAACTCTACTCCATTGTGTAGATGGAAATTGAACGAAATTGTAGGATCCATTGTAGGATGAATAGAAATACATTGTAAACTGGAAATCGATTATGTAGAATAATGAATTGAATTTAGTTCGATATTAATTAGAATCAACTCGCTTATGATGATTATGAAGCTCGATTATAATGATTATAAAGCCCGATTATGATGAGTCAACTGAAGTTTTTATGAATGAAAATGAAAAGAATTTGTTAACTTTTCATTAAATAACTCATTAATTGAAGACTTTGGTTACGCGCCTCTTTCAAATGCAAATGCATTGTGCACGAGCAAGTGGAGCACTTTTTTCAAGTACTTAGAAGCATATCTTTTTCATGCTTCTTAAACAATGGAAGCAACAGAAACAAACTTAAAAAAGCTTTTTTCGTACTCTAGAAAATATTGTTTTTACGTTGAATAAATAATGAAATAAAAGATCTCATTTCAGCAATTTCTTAAACTATTTCTCTTTTCAATAAAATCCTAATGTTTAGGGATGAATTTGTATCCTTTTTCCATTTTCCAAAAGAGGCTCTGGATCGTATTCCTCGTCAACCTAAAAAGTGAAAAAGGAATAAATTTTCTTAGCGAAAATGTATTAAAAAGTAAGTAATTACTTACTTACATTGTAAGTAACGTAATTACAAATCTAAGTACTTACTTACATTGTAAGTAACATAATTACAAATCTAATTACTTAAATGTAATCTAATTGTAACTAATCTACTAATTGTATCTAAACAAAGCAAAATTGTAAACATGCTACAAATTTAAATTAAATCAAAAGATTAAAGTTCCTTCGCAATGAAAGGTACAAATAATTTACAATTTCCAATTTTTGGAAATCAACAGGTAACCTAATTTTAGATTAAAAAACAATATAAAAATTCTTTTAACCTTAATTGTCTTTCCCTTTAAAAAATTACATCAATACGTAAATTTTTTTAGACAATAATATAATAAATTACCTCTCTTTCTTCCTGGATTTGTCGACTTTGTAAAAACTCATAACGTTGTTTTTCTGGATAAGAAGGATTTGTGGGACAAATAAATGTATCATCTGTCGAATTTGCCAAACATAAAAACAACCATGTCGTTAAAACGAAGGGCAATGATAAAAATGGAAATTGGAACTGAAAAATCAAAATTTATCGTTACGCAACTGAAGTTACGAACAAAAGAAGAAAAAAGAATAAATTGTCAATACCTGAACCAAAATATTGTAAATGATAAACTGGAAAATGGCAGTAAAAGCTATCGCCACAATGGTCGCCATACAGGAATATTTATTAATTATTAAAAAATTCCCTCCTAAAGCTGCTCCAGTTAGAAGACCATTAAATCCCCATATACCTGAATAAATCAACTCGTACGATACATCTAGTTGCAAACCTAAACATAATAATTTAAATTAACAAATAATCGAAAGTCAAAGTCCAACATCAAATTAAAAGCAGAACAAATTTTATAAAAAAAATAACACAACAAATTTTATAAAAAAAATAACACAACAAATTTTATAAAAAAAAAGAACACAACAAATTTTATAAGAAAAAAAAAATAACAGCAACAACTTTTATTTAATCTCTTTAAGAAATTGATTGTTTTTATAATTGGTCTACAGTTCAATTTGAATTGTTTTTACTATAAGGTCATTTAACTTTTCACATATATTTAACAGAGCAATAAAAAATTCAAATTTTAGTCAAGATTGAATCATAAAGTAGCATCAGTTTAAAAACGGATCGACTTTTCCAGTTGGCTGAAGTAGTGAGAACTTCATTTGGAATTCATCCAACAGTATTTTCTGATCATTTAACGAGCTTTTACCCTCGACTTTCTGATATAAACGCGCATTTTGAAATTGAAAAATGAAACCCTAGGAAACAATTTTTCATTTTTAACT